>VRLP01007232.1:0-23012 GCA_009660295.1 Lophius piscatorius | reverse complement strand
TGGACCAGTGTTGCTTGTGGACCAGTGTTGCCTGTGGACTAGTGTTTCCTGGAAACTAGTATTACCTGGCTAGTAGCGTTCCCCAGAGACCAGTGTTACCTGTGGACCAGCGTTGCCTGTGGACCAGCGTTGCCTGTGGACCAGCGTTTCCTGGGGACTAGCGTTTCCTGGGGACTAGCGTTTCCTGGGGACTAGCGTTTCCTGGGGACTAGCGTTGCCTGTGGACCAGTGTATCCTGTGGACCAGTGTATCCTGTGGACCAGTGTATCCTGTGGACCAGTGTAATCTGTGGACCAGTGTTAGCTGTGGACCAGTGTTAGCTGTGGACCAGTGTTAGCTGTGGACCAGTGTTAGCTGTGGACCAGTCTTAGCTGTGGACCAGTGTTAGCTGTGGACCAGTGTTGCCTGGGGACTAGTATTACCTGGCTAGTACTGTTCCCCAGAGACCAGTGTTGCCTGTGGACCAGTGTTGCCTGTGGACCAGTGTTGCCTGTGGACCAGTGTTGCCTGTGGACCAGTGTTGCCTGTGGACCAGTGTTGCTTGTGGACCAGTGTTGCCTGTGGACTAGTGTTTCCTGGAAACTAGTATTACCTGGCTAGTAGCGTTCCCCAGAGACCAGTGTTACCTGTTGATTAGGGCTACAATTAACGACTATTTTGATAGTAAAATAAGAGCCATTTAGTAATTAATGGACTATCAGCTTTTGGATCTGGCTTTAGGTTGTTTTAGGCACAAGTTAACTAACAATGAAAACAATGAAGATCAATTCTTCTTTCCAAAATGTCTTTTAATGAACTTTAGTGCTTTTATGACAGACTGTTAAACCAAACAGGGTTTTATACTAACAGTGTTTTTGCTGATCGGTAATTTAGTCCTTTCATGTTGCGTCACATCCCTGCTGATACAAAAGGTAAATAATATGTATAAATAAATAATATAAGAAAATATATATGAAAATACAGTAGTTTCTCTGGAATAAAATGGAACATCCACGTAAATTTAGGAAAATAAACTAGGGTAGAAAAAAAACAGTGCTTTTTGCATTCTGGTGTCAACAACTACATTAGGCTAAATCGTTTACAAGTTGGATGCAGCACACAATGGACTCGACAGGCAGCAACACTTTCAGCATTAATGTGAAACGTCTCCATGAGCGACGCAACGTGTCTGAGTTTAACATAGGGCACATTTCTAACGTGAAGAGTATCATCGTGTTTTAATAATAGTTATTTGGTACTCACGTCATTAACAATTCACTAAATTTCAAACCCAACAGAAGTGTTAAATACATGCCCTTGAACATGGAGCTATCTAACTAGCTCAGAGAGACCAATCTTCACCGTCTACAGAGCCAACATACGCCCCTTCATTACTGACGCGCTCCACGCTAGGACAGGTCGGCTTTGCAAATCTTTCAGTTTATAACAATTTTGGCTGCGATGAGGGAGAAATGCTCCCACACCTTAGAAGTTTTCTGTCGCGATGGTGTTGACATGGCCCTAATGTTTACTTTACTTCCTCGGTATTCCGCGGTGTCGGAGGAAGTGTCCGATGACATTACTGACTAATCCACTATTATATTCATAGACAACTAATTTCATACTCGATTATTGTCGATTACGTCGATTATTTGTTGCAGCCCTATTGTGTACTAGTGGTACCTGTGGACTAAAGTTACCCCTTGACAAGTTTTACTCGGGGACCAGTGTTACCCGTGGACTAGTATAACTTGGGGACTAGTATGACCTGGGTAGTAATGTTGCCCGGGTACCAGTGTTGCCCGGGGACCAGTGTTACTCAGGGACGTTGTCTCCAGCATTGTCCTCCCCAGCATAGAGGAGAGTTGACGGTGAGGAGACGACTCTCTATAATGGGCAAAAATACAGATGAAGATGATCACTGCTGCTCATCTGGGCTGCAAAAGTTCCAGAATTCAATACAAACTCTGTATCTGACGCCGAGTCAAATATCTGAACGTTTACTTTATCTGCGTCTTCAGGTTCTATGCTGAACATCACATCGCTGGCACTCCTGGGAAAACTAATGGTCAGCGCCGCTTTCAACATCGCCTACGTCTACACGGCAGAACTCTACCCAACAATCATCAGGTGAGCATCTGGAAGCTCAGACACACCCACCTCTTCTTCAGGTTCTCACATTCCTTCATCTTGTCAATAATCCCAAACCTGTCTACTGTGTTTCAGGAACGCTGGTTTGGGAGTTTGCTCTATGTCTTGCAGAGTCGGAGGAATTCTTGCACCGTTTGTTCCTTCCATGGTGAGTGTGTGTTTGTAACCCAACAAGGGAACTAATTGTTAACATGAGATCTCATCTCTGAAGAACAATTCTGCAGCGTTTTCATTTAGAGTATCGAAAATCTTAGCACCGTTCTCCCTCAACCAATTTGAATGCTAGGTTGGATTACATGATAAAGAGCAGAAAAAACTGAAAGCAACTGAGAGACAGAGAGAGAAAATAAAGGGTCAGGGTGAGAGAAAGCCACAAATAATAAAGAGAATGGATTCAGAAGGAGGGGAAGAGATAGGGGCCAAAAGTCCAAACCCTACAGTGACAGCTACAGTTATATATATATATATATATATAGATAGATAGATAGATAGATAGATAGATAGATAGATAGATGGATGAGTCAGAGCCCAAGGGGTTCTGGCTGAAGGGAATTGATTTTGAGAGGTCGGAGAAAAACGTGTAGTGCAGACAGAGACGAGTTTAATGTATTTGCATAATATTGTTTATTACACAGGGTTGATTTTTTTTTTTTCCTGAACGATGCTGCTGGTGTGGTTGACCGAAACAGCGGGCCCTCTCCACCTCCATGCCCTTCACTATCTTCTGTCTAAGCGGCTTTTCTGCCGGCTGTCTGGGCCTCCTGCTGCCCGAAACCCTCAACAGACCTGCAGCAGAAACTCTGGAGGAGCTGGGCAGCCCAACCCATAGCCGAGTGCTGGAGAGCAAGGTGAGCTGATAGAGGTCCCACGACAGTGACACAACGAAGACCCTTCTCTCAAATGCTGTTTTTCTGTTTACGCTCACTGAAGCAGCGCCTTCGTCTTTTTAAATCGTGAACCAGGGTACTGGGAGCAAAAGAGCTGTTAAGCAGTTCTTTTCAACAGACCCGCAATTGGGATTGTAACAGTTTTTTCTTACTTTCATACTGTGCGCAATGCTTGATTTGAATGAAAACACTTACTGTACAGAGATGGTATTTTGCAGCCAAAATCCCTCTCTGAGATCAAAATTGCATTTTTGTCCAATTTGGGTCCATTGTCTCTCCAGCTGGGCCAAATGGAGAGTCCTTCTGGTCCCGTCCCACAGGAACTGTGTAGAATAACATGAACTTTGTGGTATTTCTATCAAAGGTGATGTAAAAGAGTTTCTGAGCAAATTTACTGATTGTTTAGTTTCATGGTGTTATCCTGTCCAAGTTGTGGTGGCAGCACCCCCAGCTTTATGGAGAAAGGGTTTTTCCTTTAAAGGTTGCGATAATCTTTGGTCCTGCGGATGATGCTTCAAGGAAACCTCTCCAATTAAATCTTACAGTTAATGCATTTTCAATCTTTCTTTGCAACTTGAAAGTAAAACTAAAGTACAGTTTCCCCCAAAAAGTCCCATCCTGTCCTGCCCTCCTGTGTGCTTAGACAGATGTCTGTTTCCATATCAGGTACTACCTTCCCTGACGTCTCAAAGGTGTCCTTCATTCAGCTCCTTGTTCTCGACTCCTAAACTCCTCAATCAATCAATCAATCTTTATTTATATAGCGCCAATTCACAACAACAGTTGTCTGAAGGTGTTTTCCAGAAAGAGCAGGTCTAGAACAAACTCTTTCTATAATTATCTACAGACACAACAAATTCCTCATTGAGCAGCACTTGGAGACAATGGCGAGAAAAAACTGCCTTTTTAACGGGCAGAAACCTGGAGCAGATCCAAGACTCAGGGAGGACGGCCTACTGCCATGACCGGTCGGGTTTGAAAAAAAAGAGAGTGAGAGAGAGAAAGAAGGAGAGGGAGGAGAAATACATACGGGGGTAAAAGCAGCAAAGATATCAATAATAATAATAATAATACATTTAATTTATATCAGCTATAATCCACTTTCTTCAACCTCTCCATGGCCGGGCTGCGGCTGTAACATTTAACGATAGCTTTTGGGGAAATACTATACAATAATAATAATAATAAAATAAAATAAAAAATCATCATCATGAGCATCTTGTGATCATTGGACATCCAGCAGGTCCACAGCAGCAGAAACAGTCAACAACCATGTGACCTTACAGGGTGAGAAAACACAAAGACTCCAGGGAAGAAGTCAATTTTGTAACATCCATTAATCCATTTAACATGCATTAAAGTGAGAGGGATGTACAAAGAGGGACAGTGAGAAAGGAAGAGAGAAAAGCTCAGTGCATCATGGGAGATCCTCTAGCAGTCTAAACCTATAGCAGCATAGCTAAGAGCTAGCTTATGCCAGCCTTAATTATAAACTTTATCATAAAGGAAAGTTTTAAGCCTACTTTTAAATGTAGAGAGGGTCTCTGCCCCCCGAACCCAGATTGGAAGATGGTTCCACAGGAGAGGAGCCTGATAGCTGAAGGTTCTGGCTCCCATTCTACTTCTGGAGACTCTAGGAACTACAAGTAACCCTGCATGCTGGGAGCACAGAGTTCTGGTTGGACAATATGGAACTATGAGCTCCTTCAGATACGTTGGTTCTGACCGTTAAGGGTTTTGTACGTGAGCAGAAGGATTTTGAATTTGATTCTGGATTTTACTGGGAGCCAATGAAGGGAAGCTAATACAGGAGAGATATGTTCTCTTAACCTGGTTCTGGTCAGCACCCGTGCAGCAGCGTTCTGGATCAGCTGGAGGGGCTTCAGAGACTTATTGGGACTACCTGCTAGTAGGACATTACAGTAATCCAGCCTGGAAGTAACAAATACATGAACTAACTTTTCTGCATCTTTTTGAGACAGGATATTCTGTACTTTAGAAATATTACAGTTCTAGAAATCTGTTTTATGTGGGAATCAAAGGTCATATCCTGATCAAAGATAACTCCCAGGTTTCCTCACAGTGGTGCTGGAGGCCAAGGTCATACCATCCAGAGTAGATATATTATCAGATAAATTGTTTCTAAGTCGTTTGGGTCCCAACACAATAACTTCACTTTTATCTGAATTTAATGGTAAAAAGTTTCAGGTCATCCAAGTCGCCATTTTCTTTCTAGTTTGTTTGTTTAAGGTTTCGAGTCATGTTGTTAAACCATGGAGCCGCTCTCCTCTGTTTCCCGTTTATCTGTAGATTTCTCATCCATTCCATTTTCCAGACATCCACAGAAGAGGTTTATATATGGCTGTACCATGACTGGAAAATCAATAAATTAAGTTTTTTTTCACTAAGTGCTATCAGGCCTTCTTCTGAAGTAACAGAGGGAATACTTGGTCAACCGCTGGTTCCTGCTGGTTGAGATGGAGACATCATCATCCTGCCTCACTCTCTTCTTCATTTTGTTCTCTTCTAGGCTCTTTTGTACGAAGACGACAAACAAAAATCAAGCCGTAAGTGAAGCCATCGGTCTCGTGGTCGTCGCCGGAGCAGCTCAGAGGAACCTCGTTTCTCGTGGTGCCTCGGAACAGGGAACTGAAAGATGATGTTTTATGTTAGTGAACTGTGACGCTTCAGTCCGGTGCTCCGTCTCCTGTAGGACGGGGGCTGATGATTGAATTGATGACCTCTCAGGATAGTCGACGCCCGGGGATCAAACTGGTTCTCTGAGTGTGGTCAGGATATTTGTGCCTTATGAGGAGAGAGGGAGCAGGTGTGAGCGAACAGGTGTATGCTTTACATTCCAGAGATGCCAAGAAGAAGGGAAACCAAAGTTCTTGCCAGGGGAAGTGGGACTGAACGTTTGGCTACAAATTAAGGTGTTTGTAAAACGCAGCTGGATCCAAATCACACGGGCCGAGTGTAAACATTTGAACATGGCTCACAGTATTTCATATGACTTTATCATAAACATTTAAATATCACACCTAATCAGATAGCAGAAGTTCAAACATCATTTCTGTGGGATCTTCCCCTTTTACGGCAAATTAAGCAACTTTTGTTTCTGCCGCAGACATCACCATTTAGTTATTTACAGAGAGAAAAGTGGAAAAGCCTTTGATCGATGGTTCAGTCACATTATGAAATACACCACAATACTGTATTGCTACATCACCTCTATATCACTGATACATCACCTCTATATCACTGCTACATCACCTTTACCGCTGCGTCACCTCTAATTCTGCATCACCGCTACATCACCTCTACATCAGCTCTACTGCTGCATCACCTCTACATCACATTTACTGCTGCATCACCTCTACTGCTACATCTCCTCTACTTCTGCATCACTGCTACATAACCTCTACGTCACCTCTACTGCTGCATCACCTCTACATCACCTCTTCTGCTGCATCACCTCTATATCACTTCTACATCAAATTTACTGCTGTATCACCTCTACTGCTACATCACCTCTACATCACTGCTGCATCACCTCTACATCGACCTTTCATCACAGCTACATCACCTCTACATCACCTCTATATCCCCTTTACCGCTGCATCACCTCTACTAACTCTACTTCTGCATCACTGCTGCATCACTTCTACCCCTGTATCACCTCTACATCACCTCTACTGCTGCATCACCTCTACATCACATTTACTGCTGCATCACCTCTACATCACTGTTACATCACCTCTACCCCTGTATCACCTCTACATCACCTCTACGTCACATTTACCGCTGCATCACCTCTACTGCATCACTGCTGCATCACCTCTACTGCTGCATCCCCTCTACATCACATTTACTGCTGCATCACCTCTACCCCTGTATCACCTCTACATCACCTCTACTTCTGCATCACTGCTGCATCACCTCTACTGCTGCATCCCCTCTACATCACATTTACTGCTGCATCACCTCTACCCCTGTATCACCTCTACATCACCTCTACTTCTGCATCACTGCTACATCACCTCTACTGCTGCATCACCTGTACATCACATTTACTGCTGCATCACCTCTACCCCTGTATCACCTCTGCATCACCTCTACATCACTGCTACATCTCTACAGATGATATGAAGCAGATGCGGATTCTGCTTTTGGAGTTGAGAATATGAAAGTTGAACAAACATAATGCTCTTCTTTAATCCTTAAAACCTCCAACCAAGCATCGGTTGATGTCCTTATGCTGCGTTCACCTCAAACCTGACCCTAATTATTTGCATTGAGCAAATAATCGAACCCTATTCGACTCTAATGCCATGAATAATTGTGAATTTACTCTGCACAATACCGTACAGCTTCAGACTTGTTGTTTATTTTAATCCAACTACTGTATGACTGAACCGATCTCTCCACCGTACACTGCATGACAAACGACGCCCGATGAAGCCGCACCGGTCCGACTCAAGAGTGTCGTTGGACTCAAACGTCGGGACAAACGGACTCATCGGTTCGTGCGACCGGCTTCAGCCGGAGAGAAATTGGTGTTGCATTCTGACGCAAAAGCCTGTCAGCGTCGGGATTCTCCAAAACGTCTGCCGTTCAGACATCAGTGTGATGTTGATGAAGTGGAGGAGGGGCTTATCGGAGCTTTGTGACTCCGCCTCCAGATGATGTCACAGCAAACCCAAATCGGAGGCGTTTATAAGAGTAGAAGACCGAGAGGATTGGAAAGATGTCTTACTTGCGCCGCTGCTGAGAGGAAGGACGGACATTCAGGAGACAACTGCAGCAGCGTGGTGAGACTGGATCAACGTGAAAATTAGCGTCCAGAATGACAGCGACGGCCATCAACGGAACAAAAACGTTCTCGTTGCATCACGTTTTTCTAACCAAGTTTTATCCATAGGGTTGTGTTTGCTGTCAAATAAGTTAACAAACAAACAAACATGTTGAGCTCCCGGTATGGCGGACATTGAATCCTGGCGTGTTTTGTGATGCGTATCGTACGATCCGGGTCGGATGTACAGACGTCCTTCATAAAGGACAGATGCTGCATCCTGGTGTTTTAAAGCCGATGACGCCCACGGGGTAGACAAACTATCTGTGTTCATGGGTCTATTTATGATAAATCCACATCTCGCCATAGATCCACTCTTTAAGTCCACTCAAGAAGGTTCTAGGTTCAAACCCACCTCTTTGTGTGGATGTGGTTTGCATGTTCTTCTGTGTTTGCCAGGTTCTCTGGCGGCCTCCACCACCGGTCCAAAGACTTGATACGTGGATGAATTGGTGACCCACCGTTGTAAATGGTTGTATGAATCTGCGAGTTGACATGCGAGAGTAGCGATCAGAACATCAGTAATTTATCAAAGGTTTAACAAGCTTGATTTTGGCTCTGATGGAGACCAAGTATTAATAAATATAAACATGACCCCGCTGGCAGCACTACAATACAATATAATAGCAGAATTATATCGCTCCATTCATCCATCTTCTTCCTCTTAGGACATTCCAGGTGTTCCTCTCACCAGCAACACTCTCCAGCTCATCCGGAGAGCAACAAGCTCTGGAGTCCTTCCAGAGTTTCCTGGAAGAATGAGGCAAAATTAAAGCACACTTATTCGGTATTTGCTATCATGATCAAGGACAATCATGTTCTTAATGTTTTTTACAGAACGTTTTAGGTTTAAAAAAATATATTTACATTTGAATTCAAAAAGCCTAATGTTTTTAAAGGCAAATATTGATGGATGTGACTTTAATTAATTGAGCAAAGACAATGTAATTTCTTTTTTTTTTATTGCCTGATTACCCCAATATAAAATATAATTAATATAAAGTAGAACCTAAGAATGGACGTTATTTTACGTGACATAAATGGATTCTATAATGCGTTGCTTTAATTGCCTCTGTGACGTCTTCATTGTGAATGACCACGGTGAGTCCGTAAGTCCACCTGCAGCAGCTCGGTCTGTCCACCAGGTGGCAACAAGCTGTAAGAACTACCTACAAAAAAGCCGAAGAAGAAGAAGTGACGCTTTGTTTGGGTGGTAGAAGAAGTCCGTCATCAACAGGGTGTGTTACAGTTACTTTGAGGAACTTGTTCACCGGATTGACGGTTTGCTCTCAAGGTTAATATTAACGTTTGTGTTTCAACGATGCTTTGTTACCGTTAACGTTTCCAGTTAAACGCTGCTCTTTCATCGCTCATGTCTCCGGTTAAAGTTTAACCGTTAAACGCTGCTTCGTTACTGTTTCCGGTTAAACGCCGCTCTTTTACCGTTAACGTCTCCGATTAAACGCTGCTCTGTTAAAGTTTCCGGTTAAACGCTGCTCTGTTACCCTTAACGTTTCTGGTTAAACGCTGCTCTGTTACCGTTAATGTCTCCGGTTAAACACTGCTCTGTTACCGTTAACGTTTCTGGTTAAACGCTGCTCTGTTACCGTTAACGTTTCCGGTTAAACGCTGCTCTGTTACCGTTAACGTCTCCGGTTAAACGCTGCTCTGTTACCGTAATGTTTCCGGTTAAACACGACTATACTAGTATACGTACTAGTATGATGACTAGTTTATGCACTACTATGTGTAATAGTACATACACTATTATATTGGAACTAGAATGTGGACTTGTATATACAGTATATTAGTACATGTACTAGCATATGCGCTAGTACTAGAATAGTCTATTAGTATATATACTAGTATTTGAAGTATTTGAGTTCTACTAGTTTATGTACCAGTGTGTACTTGTAAACATGTACTTTGACTACTTACTCTCCTGTGTTGTAACAGATGTATTACTACCGCTATGAGAACGCTGAGGTCAGCTGCTGCTTCAAATACCTGATGTTCAGTTACAACATCATCTTCTGGGTGAGTTTGGTCACGTGATCAGATGTTTACCTGAGGACGTGTTTAATACCAGTGATAAGGATTTATACTTAATCAAAATTAATCACATACAGTCATACAAAGTACAACATAGTGACCGATCCTAGAGGGAGCAGTGGGCAGAACCTTTGAAGCGCCAGGGAACATAACGGGTTCAGGTCTGGCTCAAAGACCCTACAACATGTAGATCTGCTCCAACCGGCCTCACTCCGTTAGGGAGTCGGCCGCTCCACCCATGGAGTTACAGCTGCCCCGTTTACCTGACAACGGCCTTCTCATATCACGTGTTTAAGTACCTGAGACGGAAGAGTTTTATTTTGAAAGATGATCTACTAACAGGATTTGATGTCATCCTTCTGTGTGTGTGTGTGTGTTTTACTGTAGCTGACTAAATGCTGGTGTGCTTCTGTAATCGGATATGACTAAATGTTTTTTTTTTATGTCTGTTACGGGCCCTGACTAATTGCTGGTGTGTTGCAGCTAGCCGGTGCTGCCTTCATTGCAGCTGGTTTCTGGGCCTGGAGTGAAAAGGTTAGCAAACACAAAATTAGGTTTTGTTGAACTGTAAAACTTAAAAGTCTGGTTCTGGACTCAATGGTTCATTGAACGCTCTGTTGAACAGGGAGTCCTGCAGGATCTGTCTCAGGTGACCCGGATACATGGGTTCGACCCAGTGTGGTTGGTCCTGGTGGTGGGTGCGTTCATGTTCACCCTGAGTTTCGCCGGCTGTGTTGGAGCTCTGAGAGAAAACATCTGCCTGCTCAAGTTTGTACGTTTTAAAATGTGGTTCTGCTAAAGTTTGTCTTTTAAAAGCATCCACACTACTTCTGTTTTTCTTTGGCACAGTTTTCCGGCGTGATTGGTTTCATCTTCATGCTGGAGCTGCTGGCGGTGGTTTTTCAGAGTCAGGTCAGAGAATGGATGAACGATTTGTTCCTTGCCAGCATCAAAGCCTACAGAGACGACATCGACCTGCAGAACCTGATCGATTCTTTACAGAGCATGGTAATCAATAAGCCAGTTCTACCGAGGTCAGGACGACTTTAGGTAAACCCCTAGATTCTTCCATTCTTGTGTTCTTTCTCTGTATCAGAACCACTGCTGTGGCGCTCAGGACCCGGACGACTGGAACCTAAACATCTACTTCAATTGTAACGGAACTGATCGCAGGGAGAAGTGCGGCGTTCCTTTCTCCTGCTGCATCTCTGATCCTGCTGTGAGTCCATCTCCGTCAATACCGATCCGCAACGCCGAATAAACATGATTAGTTTGACTGACAGCAGGATAATCTGTGTTCAGGAGTCTGTGGTGAACACTCAGTGCGGCTACGGCGTCAGACAAAGAGACGAACCAAAAGTGAGCTCACTTCCTTTCCTGCAAACACAGCTTCCTGTTTGGACAGGTTAGGGTATCTCTACAGGTGAAGGTGTCACGTGTTTTCTGGTTTACTGTCCAGGTGGACTGGAGTAACCACATCTACGTCAAAGGTTGCATCAGTGCCTTGGAGGACTGGTTACCTGGAAACCTCTACATCATGACTGGCGTCTTCATCGTCATCGCTCTGCTGCAGGTAATAGTACTGTGGCTCTACTGAGTATCCGGTACCAGTACTTCCGGTCTGCTGCGTATCCGGTACCAGTAATGCCGTTCTCAGAAGTACTGGTTTGTACTAGTCTTGTTTACAGGTGTGTTTTTATCTTTGGTCAGATTGTTGGGATCTTCCTGGCCAAGAATCTGGTATCCGACATTGAGAAGGTCAAACTCTCCTACTGAAGAGGGCGTGGCCTCGCACAGGAGTACGTGGACCAGGACTGCTCAGTCACATGTGCCTTCTTCTTGTTGATTTCTCAAAGACCTTCATCATGTATCAGATGTTTTCTGCACTAAACTGCCAGCGCTAATGAGCCAGCGTGACCTTTGACCTGAAAGGCTGTTGACTGTCATCAGTTTCATGTTTTCTATTTTACTGTCATGTGACTCCTTAAACATTTTGAGAAATTAAAACAGTCGACTGAGACAATTATCAAACGAGATGGCACAAAAACCACTCCTGTTGTGTGTTTTCACCTGAAAGCAACTCTTCCATGACAGTTTGACCCTTGAACCTTCTCCACAACCTGGAATCGCCTTATTTTTTTATACTGTTCCAGAAACGTGACGTTTTAACAACTCGGTGTTTGCATCAACACCAATGCAAATCTTTCATGAGGAGCGGCTACGTGAGTTAAAGCTACATGTGAGGAATTGTGAATTCTCAGCGAGTCATCAGTGATGTCTTTCACTTAATTTGCTCAATTTAGAATTTTTCGATTCATAACGACGCGTGTGTGACAAGCTGTTGCGAAGACCAATCAGCGCCCAAAGATCTCCAAACGTCACTAGGAGTGATAATGTGGCTTTCTGACGCGACTGGGGCAAGTGAGTGGGCCGGATGTTAATGATGATGTCATCGGGATTTTTGTCCAATAACAGCAGGAAATATGCATTAAGTCAGAAGCAGAAATGTTGTAATTGCCCTTTACCACAATGTGAAATGATGCTGGTGAACAGCAAGAACAGAAACATCTGGGCAGGACTTTGTCAGGAAACATGGAGGACACGCCTATTGAACACATTTTATATTTGACATTTATTTTGAATAATTGAAAAATAATAAAAAGTTTGAGCTGAGCTGATGATGGCACCCCTGTGTTACCAATGATATCAGGTCATTTCAACAGGAAATGGGGTCACTAACGTGCCTTCATTGGCAGACTGGTTCATCAGCGCTGAAGCTATTTCTGCTCATGTGATCACATGTAGACCAAAAATAACTTTCTTGACACTGGATTCTTAAGGAGTGCTGACGTTTTTGTTGTGTTTTGTGAATAAAACGTTGAATGTTTGAGTCAATGGTTTGAATGATTGTTTTTGACTCATGATTGATGATTCATTGACTTACAAAGGTTTTTTGTATTCGACTAAATAAAAAAGATTCTTGTTTTTTCATTGTTATTTGAATTTACTTCTTAAACAAAATAATAATGATGGCGCCCCGCAGGTTGACTGAAAAACAATAAACTTTTTCCTTAATTTCTTCTTATTGTCTGTTTGTTTCCTTGATTTAGAATGTTTCGAAAAGGACAATACAGAATAATATGGGCTAACGAAAATAATTCAATGTTTGGTGCTGTTTGACGTCACTTCCTCCTCGCACTGTTTGTGTAATTGCTGTGGTTGAACGACGGGAGGCGCTGCTGGTCAACGGCGCCCAGAACCAGACAGTAACATGAAGCTCCCCCACCCCGAGCCCGCCCACCTCCTCCGGGAAGCGCTCTGCCAGAGGAGGAGGGGGCGGAGTCGGAAGCGCGCAGCAGCGTTTGACGGTCAGTGGTGTGTGATTCCTCCGCAGCGTCTTTCGTCTCCGTCGGTTGTCAGAGTCTCCGGGGAGCGGTGACTTCCTCCTTCTTGCAGGAAAGCGGCGGATCTTTGGCTTCTCCCTCACGGACGGGCGGACGAACGCGGTGGGAGGCCCAGTGGGGACGGACCCGGCTCAGCTCGGCTCTTCCTCCCCCCGCTGCGGTTGAAAAACCCGGACGGAGGCCCGCAGTGTGCGCCTAACCTCCCGCAGGCCTCCAGCACGGACTCCCGCTCTTCTTCCGGAAAATGGACGGATTCACTGGCAGTTTAGGTAAGTTCCCATCGCCGCCCGTGCATCATGTACTCGTCGGTTACCTGCCCGTTCAACGGCGGGACGGTCAGAGCCGCACGCGCCTCTGGCAGCTTTACACGTGTCACTGCTGTATTTATCAAAAAGACTGTGTACCGCCCCTCCAGCTACTGCTGGGCCACAAAACCAACCAACCCCCCCCGGAAGGAGATGAAGACCTGGATCTGGTAGAATTTCTCACTTAAAGACCAGTTGTTTTTCACTGCTGTCAGTTGACCAGTTAGTTTAGGTCAGATACTCTCAAACATCAAAGATATGTTAGAGACCCTCATTCATAGTGTCTTTGATACAAACACAACCAACTACAACAAATAATTTTTAAAAATAGAAAATAAAAGCACTGGTTTGCTCATGATGATTGCACATCATAAATATTTCACTGTATAATTAAGACGGTATGACTTGTAAATGTGTGTGAGGAGTCCAGAGTTCTGATGGACCCGGGAAAGAAGCTGTGTTTGAGTCTATTTGTCGGCCGTTTTGCACTCCTGTACCTCCGACCAGATGGAAGTAGTGTGTAGTAGTAGTAGTGTCCAGGATGGGAATGGTCCCTTACTATCATCAGGATCTGCCAGAGACCCCCAAACATAAAGACCAGGATCTGCCAGAGACCCCCAAACATAACGACCAGGATCTGCCAGAGACCCCGAAAACATAAAAACTTGTCCCTTAAATATGAAGATTTGCAGACCAATAAACTGGTAGGGAGGCGCAGAACAACTTGTTGACGAGTCCATCAGAAGTTCAGGTGAACCATGGTACCAGTTGTCAGGGGGGCGTGTTGTCAGCTGTGAGTGCCTCTTCAAACATTTCCAGTATGGCGTCCGGACGAGTTACGTGAACCACGGCGGCACAATAATGGATTGAATGATTATTCATGAATCAACCGTCAGATTTATGTACGGCTGAATTGCTCTGGTTGACCTGAGGTCAGTGGTTGTAGCGGCCCGACCGCTGAAGGAACCTTCTCTGTTGCTCCTTCATATTTTGCAGACAGCTCAAGTAACATGACTTTGGGAAAATAATCACATGAGGAGATCACGTTTATCTAAAGTTCCTTGTCTTGACTGCACCCAGCAAGTTTAGCATAGTCAGCTCTGTGATTGGTCTGATTTAGGGAGTATTTGATTTGCGGTGGAGCATTCTGTGGGCGGAGCATTTCAAAAGTCATTATTGCTCCATTATGTTTGTTTAATTGTGGGAGGTCACAATCATGATTATTAATCAATTTTGATTAGTAGATTAATATTTTGTGGTTGTGATATTGACCATTATAATCAGGATTATCATTCTGACTGTAGCGGTTTAGCCTTAGTCCTATGACTAAGGCTAACAGGATCCAAGAGCCTGAGAAAGAATCCAGGTTCTGGTCCTCACTGGTGTCGACTGACAAACCAAAAATGTTTGGATTTCTTTCACTGCTGTCAGTCAGCTGAACTCAATTACTGAGAGAGTCTGTGAGTGTGTGTGTGTGAAGCACACATGCAGAAACATGCAGCGTCTGCAGGCCTGAACTTTTTTTCTCTCCTGTTTCCCTAATGAACTAAATCACTTGAAGATCCGTTCTTTGGTGAAGACTCAGTTTTTCTCGTATTGGTCGTAAATCACAGATTAAGACCAACACAGTCGTAAAAGTCCCAGAATCTGAACCATCAAATAAACAACAAGCGACTTTTACACAGTTTTGGTCAGGGCTTCGTTCCAGCCCTCAGTTCTGTATAAACACAGTGGAGGTGTAATGGGGGGGTCTGAGTTGTCCACCTGTGAGAATGCGGCAGAGATGGCAACAGAGACAAAGTGGACATCTGTATTGACACATGGCCAAAAGGCAAGACAGGTGTGTTACATTTTAATGCCATTTTATGTGCGCTGCTGAAAATGGGAAATCTTGAAACCAGCTAGTAGCCATTAGCAGCTACGTCCATAGTTCTTTCCCCCCTCCAAGTCAAGAGTCTGGGTGTCGTCTTCGACATAACATTCATTTGAAGCTCACATCAATAACATCACCCCCGTCCTCCAGCAGCTTCATCATGTCAATCCTTCAATCTTCCTCCTCCTTGCTCCTCATTAGCCTCCTGCCCGTTTATCTTCTATGGGGTCCAGAGGTTTTAAGCGTGCAGGCCCTCTGCTCTGTAAGGTGACCTTGAGTGTCCTGAAAGGTGCCCATAACTTAAGTATATGATTAGCATGTAAAGCTGGGCGTACATTGTACAAATTTATAATCATTGGTGTTTGATTCCACTTCCTCCTCTACAAATAAATGATTTGCCATGTGAAGCCAAAGCTCACCATTTGTGTGCTTACACTGTGCGCGTAAATGGCCCGTCAGTCCCGAAAGCCCGCTCTGATGATTTGAGAGTTGTCTTTAAAGAGTTGTCTGAAAGCTCTGAGGCAGGAGACCATCTGGAAATGGAACTGTGTGTTTAGAATAAAACATATATTTCAAGTATTCAAGAAATGTTCTCAAGGATGTTACTGACGCTGCAGTCTCTGCTCTTCAGGCAGAGATTTCCAGAGCTGACTGGTCCTGAGCCAAAATGACAGGGCACCTTTAGCCTTAGGCAGGACTCAGGAACAGCCAGCAGAACTCAATCTGAAGCTGTAAAACAGCGCCCAGACTCATAGAGGCGGAGCGGCTATGTGTTGGAGCGGGGAGCTAAGGGCTTTAAAGTATCCAGCGAGATCTTCAAGTCGATTCTAAATCTAACTGATGACAAGTGAAGAAAAACTGAAGCATGACTGATGTGGTCAAGAAGGCGCTGCTTAACTCATATATAATAATAATAATAATAATAATACATTTAATTTATAATGCACTTTACATTTGGATCAAATCTCAAAGTGCTATATATAAGATGACAACCTGCTGGAGCTGCTCTGTATCTGTTGAAAACGTAACCCAGAATCAGGATTAAAAATGATGCTTCTACTTGATGCTGACTTATTCCGTTCAAAAGAAAAGGTGCCCTATGTCGGGTTCAGGCGACGTGATTGTAGCCAGACTTTAAGACAAACTGGTTGTTGCCATAAATTCCCAGTGTCAGGCCCAAATATGGAGGCACCCAAAAATCAGATCTTAAGGTCTGACACGATGAACAATGAGCAATGTGTTGTTCTGTAGGCTCCAAAACTACAGTTGGAAAATTCTAACATGTCAGAATGTTTCTCACATTCCTCCTAACCCGTACTGAGCTTTACCGACAGGATCACAGAGTGGACACAAACGGTGCAGCGAGGATCTTCTATATCAAGTCGCATGACTTGAAATGCCAAAAGGTCGGCGGAAAACATGTAGTTCTCCAACCAAGACACAGGAAGAATTTATGGTGCTGTAATCAAGGTGAATCTTGAAAGACCTTCATGTAAAAAAAAATATATATATATCATGTAATCTGAACTGGGCATTAGTGAAAGATCTATCTAGATATCAGAGCCACTCCTGATCTTTTTCTGTTTTCATGTATATCTCAGACTCAATTGTCGGATTGTCATGTAAAGTGAGGTCTGTTTGAAAGAGGCTCCGCCCCCTTACAGACTAAATCAAAATACCAAACTGCATGTAAAACTGGTTCCAGCTGGACTAGACCCATTTTCAGAGGCAATAAGTTTGCTCCTAGTTCTCACCAGTAGCACACTATGCCAAAATCAACAGAAGTCCAAAAAGATGATCAATATCCATCGGAATGTGATGGGTTCCAAAGCTGTTTCTACGGTTCTGGGTCTCCGCAGTGAGACACATTATCAACACTTGGAGAAGACCTGGAACAATAGAGAACATTCACAGTGGTGGACCATCTTCCAGAATTCCTCCAAGAGAACAGCACAGGTTCATTAACGAAGTCACCGAAAATCCAGAGAGAAAATCACAGGACCTGCAGGCCTCTCTCACCATAGTAAATGGTCTGAGGTCATGGCTCCATTATTCCAGAGACATTGGGCTTAAATGGCATCATGGGAGAGTGGTGAGGGAAAAGCAACTGCTGACCCAGAAGTACTTTAAGGCTGCTCTAAAGTCTCGTGCAGAGGGACAATGATCCCCGCAGGAGAGGGGGTCCACCTATGAATGTCCCCTTGACAAAATCTTGACCCGACCCCCACCCTTGATGCTTCGGTGGAACATGAAAAAATCCCAGGATGCACTAAAGTAGTACTCAACAGAAGAGTGGGCCAGAATTCCAACACAGTGACGTCAGAGACTGATCTCCAGTTATCAGAGGGGGGTTTGTTTCCAGTTGTTGCTGATAAAAGTGGAACATCTGGTACGGGGAACCCTTTTTGCCTAATAATATTATAACGTAACTCTTGTACTTTGGGTTTACTCAGGTTGTTTGTTTTCTGTCTCTCTGTAGATGACAGTATGTCTGGAGCCAGTGTTTCCGACGTCAATGACCGTCTCTCTGCTCTGGAGCTTCGTGTTCAGCAGCAGGAGGACGAGCTGATAGTGTTGAAAGCAGCTCTAGCTGATGTCCTTCGCCGCCTTGCTGCTTCTGAAGTGTCTGCTGCCTCCTCAAACAAGAAACAACAGGGAGGTAAAGGTAATAACAGTTTTATATCGGTTTATTGGTCAATCTATGATTCTCTCACAGGAATGGAACAGCCCTCTTTTTTGTTGCCAACGGAGATTTCAACATGGATTGAACCACCCTCTGATTTAGGAATAAATTCTTCCTCTCATTTGACCTGACAGCTCAGACCGATGGAGGCCTAAGCTCCCCGAGTCACCCAGCCCTAGTAAAACCCAAGGTCTCAAAGCAGACTATGGTCAAAAGCAGCACACTGCCATGTGCCCATAATTAAACCTTGCACAACCTCTTCACCTGGCTTTCCCCCATTATGTAAAAGAAAACCTGATCCATCAGACCAGACTGCCTTGTTTAACTTGTCCGTTGTCCATTTCTGATTGTCGTGACACTTTTCTATTAGATCGAGCATGAACTTTGTCAGCAACCTAACCCTTACAGTAGATCTTCTGTTGGATCAGACGTCAACTGCTAGCCTTCATTCCCCACGTGAATCAAAACATCAAGCACCCATGACCCTGTTGCTGGTCCAGAAGATATCCTTCCTTAAACCCATTTCGGGAGATGTTTCGACCAAATCGTAGCCATCCCAAATTAGTTCTCGTCAAAGTCAGGCAGATCCTTAAAGTGGTAAATTTTTCTTACTACCAACTTAATTTCCGGACAAAATGTTTACCTGATGCCTGATATATCCTACCCGTTGAGAGGCAACCATGGTAACCAGATATTATAGTACGAATAACTAGTATAGCTAGTAACTTTGTGCCAGTTCCCAAAATGGCGACCGTGAGGACGCTGGCGTGAATATTGTCGTTTCACAAGTCTGGCCAAACTGTGTTTTACTCGTCTCATATCTGCTCTACTGTCTGTTATCGCAAACAGATTAGGTGTTGACTGTTCTCATCACCTTTCCACCTCGTCCTTATTTATGAATCCCAACAATCTCGAACTTTGTGCTGCTGCACTCACTCACTGCTGATCAGCTTTTGCTTCTGCTGGCTAGCCAGCCAGCGACCATTCATCCGTTGGTTCTATTGAAACTGAGGATTATTCCCCCTCTGGATTTCCCAACCTCTTGTGTTCCGCCATCTTGCTAGCAGTCAGTGTCAAGCGCACGCGTTAGCTGCTGCTCTTCTGTGCTGCTGAGATGGTGCGCATAAAATACTCCTCACAGCAACTCCTCTACTCCCGCCCTGTTCCTACTTGCATTGCCAATATAAAATCCCTCGGACTCCTGCGTCTTCCTCGCTAAGTACACAGGGCTACCAGTTACAAGTTTGTTTACTCTGACCACGCAATCCCCATCATACCGTCTGACTGACGCCCCGCCTACTGCGACGACGTCATCAAAACAAACTACGCGTGCGACCGGCCAATCTCAGACCTCTCGTCCCTTTCGATCAGTATCTACTATCAAAATTGCAACATTGAAGCTGCAAAATGCCCGCTCCATTAATAATAAATCACTTGTCATCAATGACATCATCACTGACAGGAAATACAAATTTTCTCTTCCTATCTGAAACCTGGCAAAATCAAGAGGATCTCGTAACACTAAATCAAGCCACACCACCTGGCTTTGGGACATCCAGAAGCCTCGCTCCACAGGCCGCGGTGGTGGGTTGGCGATAATATATCCCAAGGACTTCCTGGTCAAAGGGCTTCCTGTACCAAATCCCACCTCTCTGAAATGTGTTACCTTCATTCTATCTGGGCCTGCTCCATTTCAGATTGTCTTTCTCTACCGCCCTGTCCCGCAGCTTTGACTCTTTCAACCCCCTTAAAACCTCCTGCTCCCTCCCTTGGATGCCTGCCTCACTGCTGCCTCCTCTCCTTCACCCCTGTCAGTGCCCCTATAATGGCCCAGTTGGTCACTAAGGATTCCACCTGCTCCCTGGACCCCCTGACCACAGCCCTGGTAAAAGCATGTTTACCTGCCCTCTGCCCCAACATGGTTGCCGTCATCAATTCCCAGGAATCTGGCACAGTTCCCTCCTGCTTTCCAACGGTCTCAGTCACCCCTATCCTAAAGAAGCAGGGTGTGGACCCGGAGGACCTCAACAACTACCGGCCGATCTCCAGCCTTCCTATCCTCAGTAGAATCGTGGAAAGAGAAGTTGCCGCACAACTCCAACACCATATGTCCAACCATGAGCTCTACGAACCATTTCATTCTGCATTCAGAATACTTCACAGCACAGAGACCGCCCTCATCAAAACCACCAACCATAGGGTTAAGGTTAGGGTTAGATCCAAATGTAAAGTGCGTTATAAATTTATTTATTATTATCTTCTCACCACAGCTGATTCCGGCAACACCACCATACTCATTCACCTCAACCTCTCTGCAGCCGTGGATACCATCTACCATACCATTCTCCTCAACTGCCTATCTCACTACCTTTGCCTCGCTGGAACAGCTCGCTCCTGGTTTCAATCATACCTCTCCAACAAGAAACAGTCTGTCACCATCGGCAACTCCAGATCCCCTCAAGCCCCAGTTAACCAAAGCTATATGTTAACAATATCTATATGTTCCCACTTGGCCAGGTCATCCGCCAACAAGGTCTCAGTTTCCACTTTTATGTCGATGACACACAGCTCTACCTCAGTACCAAACCATCCACTCAACTTCCTGCACAACATCAAAATGCGGTTGTCATCAAACCTGCTTCAACTCAGCAGCAGCAAAACGGAGCTCAGGGTTGTTGCCCCAAGGTGCTGCTCTGGATGGTTTGAGATTTTCTTCTGGACGTGGACGGCTACTCTGCCTGCCGTTCTCCGAGGTCCAGGACCTGGACACTACTATCTCTTTCCAATCTCACATCAAATATATCACCAAATCTGCCTTCTTCCATGTCAAAAACATTTCCAGACTACGGCGGTCACTTTCCCACTCTGGCAGAAACCCTCGTCCATGCCTTCATAACCTCCCGTTTGGCCAGAGTCCTGTCCGGGGTACCAAGTAAAGCCCTGGACATGCTCCCGTATGTCCAGAACTCAGCTGCCAAGGTTTTCAGCCAGACCAAGCCCTGGCATCACTTCACCCAACCCTCATCCATTTTCACTGACTCCCTATAAAATTCCGCATCTTTTAAAAAGTCCTCCTTCTCACCTACAAATCCCTCCATGCCCTTGCCCTCCCGTCCATCTCTGACCTCATCCACCCACACACTCTTTCCCGGAATCTCCGGTTCTCAGACACTGGTCTTCTCCCCATTCCCCACACCAGACTCCCATCTGATTCCCATCCTCTGGAATGCTGGAAGTTATTAATATTATTATTATAATACATTCCAACCACCTCCAAGTTCCTCCAATGGTAGCCAAATAATATATCCCAACCACTCACGTGTAACTATGGTAACCAGATTATATATCACATCCACTGACAGGTATCCCTGGTCACCAGATATTTAATGCTATTCTGGCTTCACCTGCACTGATAAAGTTGTCACAGCATAGTGGGAGTGGGTTAACTGCTTATTGTTATGTCGCCTGCAGGCGGTTCTGCGCTGCGTGAAGCCTACTCCATGTCTTGTATCTCTAACGGAGGAACATCTGGACGAAAGAGAGATTCCACCTCCGTCACCAGGAAGGAAACGGTGTCATCCGCCGCCAAGAGGTAAAAACTCCATTATGGTCTCTGGTCATCAGCCTAATTTGTTGTTCTGTTTGTTTGATGATTGTTTTCCACAGATGACCTCTTATTTCCTTCCTCCAGAGTGTCTGCAGACCAATCATTTAATCCATTTTAATCTGAGACCTGTGCTCTGATGCTCCCAGTATAAACAAGTGAAGTCCGGTATGGTCTCTGAAGTGAATAGAGTGGCTCTCAGGCTGCATTTCTATGACACGTTTCAGCTAAAATCCCCAAGTTTATGAAAGTTCAGCGTTCATATGACCAGACTGTGAAAACGATCCACAAAAATGACTGAAACACTGTAATTTGTGGGCCAGGCCTGGAATTGGCAGTTTTCATATCAGCACCACCAAAGAAGACAGACCAGGAAGGGTAGATGATTTCAATCCAACTACAGATCTGTTCTATACCCAGACCGTACCCTGACTCCATCTCTTACTTCCAAGCCAATCACAAGCTCAATTTAAAAATGGGTTCCATCAAAATGCAAGGTTATCTTCGGGGTACTTTGAACAAACCCCCGACGCCGTTATACGTGTCCTGTGTCTAACGCATTAAAATCTGAAAGGTCGCAGTGAATGCCCTATGAATGCGTCCCAGGGACGCGCCACATTTTTTCCATGTAAAACGGTACATTGTGAACAACAACTTGTTTTATAAATCACAGTAAGCAGCACAAGAAACCTTGTTGTCAAGATACCCGGCAGGCGCTCTTTCAATCCTAAACCTAAATTTGGTACATTTTAAATGACCTTGAAGAGATCCATCTTATCATATTTTACACTACAAGTTCATACTTTACTCACTAGGAGGAGCTATTTTACATAAAAATGTTTTTTTTAATGTCAAATTTAATTTGAGGAGTTCAATCGAGGGAAGTGCTGGTACAATGCAAGAGATTGGGGGATTTTCAGGGATAGACCTTGACGTCATGGACGACAGCGTAGGACTAGTTTTAATATGGTTGGTAACTGTTAAATACATTTCCACTACTCCTACAGAGGTATCACTGACATAACGTAAAGTTTAGCACCAATTAGACTCCAACTTGACAAAGTTTCAAAACATTAATAATAATAATAATACATTTAATTTATAATGCACTTTGCATTTGGATCAAATCTCAAAGTGCTACAAAGCAAAAGCAGATAAAAGCATCAATAAAAAATAAAATAATAACTATATAAAAGCCTTACCAAAAACCAGCAATGTTAAT
>VRLP01007231.1:0-23014 GCA_009660295.1 Lophius piscatorius | reverse complement strand
TGTGTGTGTGTGTGTGTGTGTGTGTGTGTGTGTGTGTGTGTGTGTGTGTGTGTGTGTGTGTGTGTGTGTGTGTGTGTGTGTGTGTGTGTGTGTGTGTGTGTGTATGTGTGTGTGGTTGTGTGTGTGGTTGTATGTGTGTGTGTATGTGTGTGTGGTTGTGTGTGTGGTTGTGTGTGTGGTTGTATGTGTGTGTGTATGTGTGTGTGGTTGTGTGTGTGGTTGTGTGTGTGTGTGTGTGTGTGTGTGTATGTGTGTGTGGTTGTGTGTGTGGTTGTGTGTGTGTGTGGTTGGTTCTAATATGTGGTTGATTGTATTTGTCCGGTCATGCTGTGCAGAAACAACGTTTCACTTTCCCTTCGTTGCGCTCATTTAATCCAGAGATTGAGTGATTACCGGGACTCAGACGCGTTGATGCATCCTAATGCTGTCGGCGCTCACAGAGAGTCAGGGGTTTGAGGCGGGTGTGCCTGGCCGAAGGGCAGAGTGAGAATGTCAGCAGCAGGACTTTGACGTCCTCCTGGATCCAGGATGATTTTCAGGAGTCTGTTTTATATTTTAGTCAGGAGGCATATATATATGTATATATATTTATATATATATATATACATATATACATATATACATATATATATATATATATACATAAATACATATATACATATATATATATATATATATATATATACATAAATACATATATACATATATATATATATATATATATATATATATATATATACATAAATACATATATATATATATATATATATTTATATATACATATATACAAATATACATATATATATATACATATATATATATACATAAATACATATATATATATATATATATATATATATATATATATGTATGTATGTATATATATATATATATATATATATATATAAACATGTAAAGGAGCAGATGTCGGGGTATTTTTGGTTTTATTTCCACCTGCGTGTACTTCATAGAAATATTAGGAAAGAATGAATGAAAGTTGGTGAATAATCCGAGACATTGGGAAAGTTCTATCTGTGAGTTTGAGTGAACTTCCCTCAGGATCCACATCCTGTTTCTTGACCTCAGGTTGAAGACTTTTACACATTTTAGTCAATGTTTTATGGAATTAAACTGAGACGGTTGGGAAATCTGTCGCATGTATTTGATATAATGACGTTTTATGTCTCATACTAATACATTTATAATCAAAAAGTCTAAATATGTTACCAGTCGGTACTTTTCAGACTATTTTGTCTCAACCTGTGTTTTAGTTGATTGTAGGAACTTATTCGTCTCACTCATGGTTCCACAAAGAAAGACGAAAACTTGTTTTCCCTGAAATGTGATGAATATCCTGAATATAATCTCCTCATTGAACATAAACGGTATTAATACGTGAAAAATGATGCGTACAACTACCAAATGAGAAAAAATCCCAAATCTGTGTAGTGATGCGTTTAGTTTCTGGCTCCGGCAGCATTTTACCGCCGTTCTCCTCTCGATGTCCTCAAACGCAACATCTGAGTTTAAGAGAGCCGCCCAACGAAATCCCAACATCCATCCCACACTTGAAGTAAACACACTTGTGTGAACAGACAATGACACTTGGAGCGAGTGAGTGTGTGGAAAAACCCTCCAGGGAGGAGATCTTCTGCAGAACTCCCACTCTTCAGCGTGAGTGAAGGGCGTCTGAGGAAGAACTCCTCACGGGGGGTAAAGCACCAGAGGTTATCAGCCGCTCAGCAGATCCCTGATCCTGCCGGTCCACGCCCAGATAGACAGACGCTGGTTCAACTCCAACATCAGAGGCGATACGGGCGTGGAGATAATTATGTGTCGCATTATTACTCAGGAAACATCCAGACGAGGTGAAATTCAATCTGAAACAAACTATATACAAATAACAGATACAGACTTTTGTCATTCTTGACAATAAAAATTATTTCTCTCTGGGTTTGAGTTTTGTTTGCACAATTATAAATTGCACTTATTGCACATCTGAACCTGGACTATCTTAATTCATACTTATATGTATATCTCTCTCTCTCTCTCTCTCTCTCTCTCTCTCTCTCTATCTATAGAACAAATCATTTTTCCGTCTGGACAGAAACTCGTCTGTAACTTCTATCTGTGTCTTTGAGACGTGTCCGTCTGTGAGCCTGAGACGTTCCTCGTCCTCGTCCTCGTCTTCATCTTCCTGGACGGAGCGTTTCCTCACTCATGTCTGGATGCTGACGTGTTTTTTGTTGGATGGGCTTTTCTTCTTTCCCGTGATTCGTATAAATGATGGTAATTTAAGCTCCGGAGGCGAGAGAGGGACACAGACGAGGAGGGATTCTTCCTCGTGTCCGTGACGAAGAAAAACCTTGTCTTCTCAGAAACCTTGTCTTCTGATCGTTTGAGGAAAAGAAGGAAATGAACTGGGGGAGTCTCAGTGGTACTTATTTAAATATGCGGGTTTGTTACAAACAGATCTATTATAGCAGAGAAGATCCCGACACGCTCAGGTTCTGGTCTCATCCTGGAGTCCTCCAGAACCGATCCTCTGACACAGTTTTACTATCAGGTCATAGACATCTGTGCTGGTCCGCCTCACAGCAAGAAGGTTCTCACAGCAAGAACCTGTGATGCTGGTGCCTCAGCTCAGGATTCAATGTTTCAAAGATTCAGAGATTCAAAGATTCAAAGATTCAGAGATTCAAAGATTCAGAGATTCAAAGATTCAGAGATTCAAAGATTCAGAGATTCAGAGATTCAGAGATTCAAAGAGTTTATTTGACATTTGCATGAACACGTATGATCCAGGTTCATTGTAATTCTTGCTGCACAAAAACACTCTGAGGAATACAGGATATAAAAGAAAGAAATATTATACATTCTATTTTACTCACACACATACACACACACACACACAGTCACATATACACACCTCTGCATGAACACACACACACACAAATCCACACACACACATACACACACACACACATACACACACACACACGCACACACACACACACTGGTAGTTTATGATGAAGCTCTGTGTGTGTGTGTGTGTGTGTGTGTGTGTGTGTGTCTGTGTGTGTGTGTCTGTGTGTGTGTGTTTGCTTGTGTGTGTGTGTGTGTGTGTGTGTGTGTTTGTGTGTGTGTCTGTGTGTGTGTAAGTGTGTGTGTGTATGTGTGTGTGTGTGTGTGTGTGTGTGTGTCTGTGTGTTTTCATCATCTCCACTCCCTTCTTGCGTTGCTAGAAATAGTTTCCGGTACATTTGTGGATCTGATTGCTCCTTTTTTGGACATGGATGTGTTTCCATCTGGGTCGGTACCAGACGCACGGCGAGGGCTGTCTGTGTCTGAATGCGGTGCCAAAGGACTGAGCCAGAACCGCAGCATCTGAAAGCCAGGGAATGAGTTTGGGCGAGATAGCGGACCTCAAAGGGACCCAGAACAACTGACCAGGCTGAGTGGCTGGTGGTCAGTTGTCCGTCTGTCGTCTTCCTGCATCTGTTTGTTCTCATGTCGGCCGATTGTCTCTCTATCAGGAGATGTTCAGTCACTTCAGACCAAGACCGAAAAGCAGGCCAACTAGTTCTGACTCATGTTCATTAGTTAAAAGTCCGAATCTGGATTCTGGATTCTGGATTCTGGAGGTGAAGGTGGAGGTGGAGGTCTGTGAGCGGTGGAGCAGTGAAGTTTTCCCTTCAGCAGGAGAGATACAGACTCCTGCTTCTCCTGCTTCTCCTGCTTCTCCTGCTTCTCCTGCCCTCAGATGTTCTTACCAATACTGTGTGGAACCCTGATCCTCTTCTACATCAGTTACTTCTGATCCAGTAGAACCAGAACTAGAAGCTGGACTTGTTTCTGGCTGGCAGATTAATCCGTCTCCTAGTTATTTATTGGTCTCTTCCAGCTCCAGAAGAAATCATTTATCTTGTTGAACATCTGTTTTCTTGGATTGCAGCATTTTTAGATTTCCTGGAAATGAGACGGTTCACTGCAGCAAAACAAACACGAAGAAAAAACCAGAGTAACGCCTGCAGAGACTCCAGCTGTGCTGCTGTAAACAAACAAACAAACAAACAAACAAACAAACAAACACACAAGACCCGTCACGTTCTGCCCAGGAACCGTTGAGCACAGAGAGGTGTGGCCCAGATGGACCTGTAGGCCCAGATGAACCTGTACGTTTCTGTACGGCAACAATGACGTTATTTCTATTTTTCTGAAGGCTGACAAACAACCCCGGGTAGAAAACGAGTGTTTCATCACAGAACTACGACCTCCTCATAGTTACGATGTTATTATAACACCAGAAATGACTTTAATCTCATCTGTTCTGATCCGTCTTGAGTTGGTTTATGGTACTTTTCAAAGGTACCCTCTGGTATATTTTTAAACGTACTTAAACTAAATATTTAAATATTGAGTGTATTAAAAGAGACTACTGCATGAATCATTATATGAGTCATCATGTTGGGTTCTCCATAATGGTGTCCCATGTTCCGTACAAACAAATCCATCATTAATGTTCTTACTGCAGGTCCCTGGTTCTATTCTGGGGTCTGTTATACAACTAAGACACGTCCTTCATCCTCCTGAGAGCTGCTGCCTCTAATGACCGACATTCTACTTTTCTAAGTGAGTCTCCTTCCACGTCCAGCTGACAAAGCTAGTAGCCTCGTTGGATCGGCGCCGTACTTTAGAGGATGTTTCCTTCCGTTGTTGTTGTTTTCTGGCCACTGGTTGTGTCACCGGCACCCTGCCACCTTTTTCATGCCTCTTCCTCCACTAAGCTGCTGATGGAGAGGAGAGGGACTCAAAAACACTGGAATGCTCCAGAAAACCTCAGCCAATTAGCCGAGTAGCTTCACGGCGCTCAACGCCAACGGCTAGTGACATTTCACTCAAAGCACCCACACACACACACACCCACACACACACACACACACACACACACACACACACACACACACACGCATACACAAACACACACATGCATACACACAAACATGCAGACATGTAAACATGTTCCAGGCTGTATTCACACACCCACTCATACCATACATACACACACGCACACTCAGACACACACACAAACACAAACATACCCACACAATAACACACACAAACACCGATGCAGACATGTAAACATGTTCAAGGCTGTATTCACATTCCCACTGAAACCGCACACTCACACACATACACACGTACACACATACACACACACACATTCACGAACACAAATACACACACACACATTCACACACACACACATACACACACACACACATTCACACACACACACACAAACACATACACACGTACACACACGTACATACACAAACACACACACATACCCACACAACGGATCTAGATGTTAGCAGAACTGTGATTCTGTGATGTCCTCATCACTTCCTGTCGGTCACAGCTCAGGTTGTTTAGATGTTCAGAGCCGATGCCTCGTCTTCAGACAGGGCAGCTGGTGAAGATGCAGTCCAGGGTTTCGGTTTAACGACGAGAAAATGTCCAGACCGGGTCGGAAACGGAAAAAGAGCTGGTACCTCTTGCACAAGGCCATAGGTTCCATTCCCCTCTGACGTCACCCAGAGAAAGCGCAGCACTTCCTGTCAGCAGATGTTGCCCTCTGAGTGAGAGCTCCTCTCCTCGTCCGAACCTCTGGAGTCTCCAGAGTCTCCTGAATTCAGCTGCTGCGGAGGTTTCTTCTCAGTCCTTGTGAATGTCTCTGAGCGACCTCTCCTCAGGTCCTTCATGCGAGCATGAATGTGATGAAGGGGAAACACACCCGTCGGTGTACCTGCCTCTTGCCCAGCGTCAGCTGGGATATGTTCCATCCCCGTCTGCAACCCTGAAAGGTTTAAGGATGGGCGGGTCTATTTCATCACATTATCTCTCCACAGAATCTTCTCTGCCAGTATCGAGGCCAATCATGTCCTACAGTGATGTCACTTCCAGCTGAAGACACTGTTTGGCATGAAGATGCACTCCTCTCTCAGAGAAAAGGGAGTCACTCCTCTTATCACCCTGCATTCCTTCTCGTCTCTGTCGCTGATGTTCTGATTAGATTTCAGATGTGGTGTTATGTAACAGGAGGCAAAAAGCAGGATGTGTGAGTGTGTAGGCGTGGACGCGTGGACGCGTGGACGCGTGGACGCGTGGACACGTGGACGCGTAGACGCGTAGACACGTGGACGCGGTGCGAGGATCGGATTAGCGTCAGTGATCAGCAGGGATTCTAATGTCCTCAGATTACTTAAAAATACACAACTTTTATGGGTTTAAGCTGCTGCACACATGATGGTGTGTTTACGTGTGTCTATGCGTGTGTGTCTAGGTGTGTGTGTGTCTGTGTGTGTGTGTGTCTATGTGTGTGTGCACCTGTGTCTGTGTGTATGTTTTTGTATAATAATACGATAATAATATTAATAATAACAATAATCATCATCATGAGCATCTTGTGATCATTGGACATCCAGCAGGTCCACAGCAGCAGAACCATCACCGACCATGTGACCTTACAGGGCGAGAAAACACAAAGACTCCAGGGAAGAAGTCAAGTTAGTAACATGCATTAAACCAGTAACATGCATTAAAGTGAGAGGGATGTATAAAGAGGGACAGTGAGAGAGGAAGAGAGAAAAGCTTCTGGAGACTCTAGGGACTACAAGTAACCCTGCATTCTCAGAGCGCAGAGTTCTGATTGGACAGTATGGAACTATGAGCTCCTTCAGATATGTTGGTTCTTACCGTTAAGGGTTTTGTACGTGAGCAGAAGGATTTTGTATTCGATTCTAGATTTTACCGGGAGCCAATGAAGGGAAGTTAATACAGGAGAGATATGTTCTCTTAACCTGGTTCTGGTTCTGGTCAGCACACGTGCAGCAGCGTTCTGGATCAGTTGGAGGGTCTTCAGAGACTTATTGGGACTATCTGCTAGTAGGGTATTACAGTAATCCAGCCTGGAAGTAACAAATGCATGAACTAACTTTTCTGCATCTTTTTGCGACAGAATGTTCTTTATTTTATAAATATTACACAGATGAGAAAAGGCAGTCCTAGAAATCTGTTTTATGTTGGGGTCAAAGGTCATATCCTGATCAAAGATAACTCCCAGGTTCCTCACATGGTGCTGGAGGTGAAGGTCATACTATCCAGAGTAGATATATCATGAGGGGACAAACCTTCTGACACGTTCTTCACATGGAGAGTCACTGAATCTACATGTTTAACTTTAAAACTCCTCCCTCCCTGCGTGGGACCTCCTCCACCCCGACCTCCAACCTACCGCAGATGTCCTTGTTTTAAAGGAGATGTCTACTTTCTGAATATGCTCTCATTGCTCGTCTCTCCGTTCCCACGTGTTTCCACTGGAGAAACATCAGAGACCCCCGTCTTCATGTCACACAATAACTATTCTTACTAATAAGTGGGTTTATTCTTGGCTGGGGGAATTAGACTGGACTAAATCCCAGTTCTCACGGAGAGCCTGTCTGATTTCTTTAGCAGCATTAATCCTTCATAAATAAACACAAGAGGAAGAACAATCCCCCCCCGGACCCCGCCCCCACTCCGTGCAGCTGGAACAAGCATAAAGCAGATAATTACATGTTTCTGATCCTCACACAGGAGAAACACGGAGTTCAATTGAACGTTCCAAATAACGTTTTTGAAATCCTACGAGTCTTAAAACGGCGTCACCACAGGCCGGCGGTTGGTTCTAATTTCAAGCTCCGCCGGCAGAGTTTCCATACGTGTTCACGCGTCCGATTTCAGCCAGCTCGGGTAAGACGTTGGCCCGAGAGCCGGCAGCGCGGAGGATAGGGCGGAGCGGGTGGAGCGGGCGGAGCAGCCGCTTGACTCTGTGGCTGCTCCGGTAATAAAGCCAAATGATGGCAGGCAGCGAGGATGAAGCACCGATGATATCTGCCCTCCGACTGGTGAGGGGGGGTGGAGGTAGAGGAAGAGTCTTTTCTCCGAGATCGTTGAAGAGATGAAAAAATCGTTAATAGCGACGGCGAGCGCTGATGATCATCTGAAGAAGTTCATCTCTCCATGTTCAGGCGGCTTTCTCTTTTTTTTTTTTGGACATAAAGGTGCAGAAATTATAGTTTCTTCACACTTTAGTTTCGGTGAGAGATGCTAGAGCAACATTTATATCGGATCTGGACCTTATATCAATCATTTCTCTTAATTCTAGAGACTTCTAACCTTCTAGGGTCTGAAGTCACGCCCACCAGAACCCAAACCCATTCATGTTTAATGAGCTGGATGACGGGAAGATCTCGTCTTCACTGCAGGAAACACACACAACCACAGAACATGTTGGTACGTCTGCTCTCTACATGTCCTATTACAGGTAGCGTAAAGTTCAGGTGAGGCAGTCATGGGTTCTAGACCCGTGGCAGAACTCACGGGTCACTGAAAACCTGAAAGTTGTTGGTTTATGAACATTTTGTCTTTCCAGTAAAGGTTTAAAAGTTCCTTCCTTAAATCTTTCAGCAGGTTCCTTAAATATTAAAAGCATGTTTATTTGTTTGTTTGTTTGTTTGTTTATTTGTTTGTTTGTTGGATTAAATAGTATCTGATTAACAACATTAGATCCGATACACTTCTATTATTAACTGTTACACAAACCTCCCCCTGACCCTTCCGGTCCTTAGACCCCCGTACCTTAACCCCCCGGGTTTTCACCCTACACTCAGAAAAATGAATCAGTGTTACGTTCAAGTTGAAGAACTTTTATCTATTTGATAAATAATTGTTTTCAGATTTCATAGATTCAACATAAATCTGTTAATAGTCAAAACAATTCAATTTAATTGAATAGTTGAAAACAAGAAAAAAGGTTTAAATCTTAAACATGCGCCATTGAGGAAAACAGCTTGTTTGTCTGCTCCCAAAGCATCATGGGTAATGAAGTCCCAACATACAAATAACGCGTTTAGCCTCCAAAAATGTCTTTATCCTTTTTACACAACAATGAATAATTCAAATGAAATGTGTTTTAACCTTTAAATCAATATTTATCACATTAACTATCTATAAACTTGACTATTAACATCAGCTTCATCAGATAAAATCACAACAGGCGCCGTTACCTTGACATATATTTGAGCTTCTATGTTGTTGGAAACATTTTCAATAATGTAAGTATACAACTTAACAAAATGTAGACCAGTTCAAAGTGAAAAAGTTGTTAAAAAATAATTTGGTGCCACTTTATAATAAGATCACCTTTATAAAGGATTTAATGTGGCTAATAATTAGGTTATAAATTAGGCTGTAAACACTTAATGAATCCTTAGTTAACATTTAAAATCAGTTTATAACTCAGCTCTCAATTTTTTCAATGCAGCTCACTATTTGGCAATATGCAGTCAGCAGTGCAGATGAGTGTGCTCACTATTTGGCAACATCTTAAATCTGATACCTTTTATATTTAATCATTTATAGCAGCTTATTAATCATTTGTAAAGTTTTAATAACTTAATTAGTAAACTATGTGCACGTCATTTATAAATCCTTAATAATAATAATAATAATAATAATCATAAAGTGAATTTCCCATCTTTGGATTAATAAAGTTCTACTTTCATTATAAATCAGTGCCTTTATTTGTAAGTTTTGCGACACTAGAAAATAAACATCATGGTCTTGTTTCTGTCTTTTTTCATTCACGGTATTTCCTCCCTCCATCTGTCCTCATGCTCTGCCTACATCTCACAAACTGTTGACAGGGAGTTTAATGAATAGTCCACACATCCTTTGTTCGCCCTTGAAGCTCTGCATAATTGGTTTCTTCTATTTGCTTATTTTTCGTGTTCCAGCCACATTTGAACTCTGTTGGTTTTCCTGTCATTCCTTCCCTTTCACCTGTGATTGAGGTCATGACCCATGCACATCAGCACAAATTGAGTTTTTCCGGTGAATGGTTAAAATGTTACAAAGGGCTGCTTACGGTGTCACACACACACACACACACACATCCACCGCTGGGTCTTTAGCAGGGAGGTCTCACTCTTGTCAGATGTACGAATGAGCAGCGTCCCCCCATTAAAGGCAGCCAGTGGAAAAAACCCCAGAGATGTTTGCTGAAGGACAGATCTGCCTGTTTGGTACTGGATTACACAGCCCAGTAATAGATTACATCATTATTTACTGGCCTTCCTCAATACTTTATTCTGTCCTCAACTCTCCCTCTTCTGTCCTCTCCTCCGTTAGAGCGTCCTTCCCCTCCTTCTCTTTCTGTTCTTTTAGAAGGAATATATGGGTCAGTCAGCTGTGAGGAATTTAAACTCAGTGTATGTGTGTGTGTGTAAGAGCAGTGTGTGTTTGTGTGTGTGTGTTGCGCGTGTATGTGTGTTAGAGCAGTTTTTGTTCAGTTGTGTGCGTGTTTGTGTGTGTGTGTTAGAGCAGTGTGTGTTCACGTGTGTTGTGTGTGTTATAGAGCAGTGTGTGTTCACATGTATGTGTGTGTGTGTTATATAGCAGTGTGTGTTCACGTGTGTGTGTGTGTGTGTTAGAGCAGTGTTTGTTCACATGTATGTGTGTGTGTGGTATAGAGCAGTGTGTGTTCACGTGTGTGTGTTATAGAGCAGTGTGTGTTTACGTGTGTGTGTGTGTGTGGTATACAGAAGTGTGTGTGTGTGTGTGGTATACAGAAGTGTGTGTGTGTGTGTGTGTTAGAGCAGTGTTTGTTCACATGTATGTGTGTGTGTGGTATAGAGCAGTGTGTGTTCACGTGTGTGTGTTATAGAGCATTGTGTGTTTACGTGTGTGTGTGTGTGTGGTATACAGAAGTGTGTGCAGTGTGTGTTCACGTGTGTGTTCACGTGTGTGTGTTATAGAGCAGTGTGTGTTCACGTGTGTGTGTGTGTGTGTTTGTTATAGAGCAGTGTGTGTTCACGTGTGTGTGTTATAGAGCAGTGTGTGTTCACGTGTGTGTGTGTGTGTGTGTGTGTGTGTGGTATGTGGCTGATATATTAAAGCAGTGGGAGTGCTGCATCACTCTCAGGCGGCCATTCTGTGCCGGCTATAAATCAGCATCAGTTTCTCCGTCACATCCAGGAAGCCTGACAGGAGATGCAGTACCAGAACGCCGGCTGGTGGGTTTCAAGGTGTGTGGGGGAACCACAAACTAATACCTTCATCATTTATGAAGAGTAAGAGGAAGAATGTGTGCAACTTCTTTTATTTCTCCTTGAGAATAAGACAGTGTCTAGTTTAATTCACCCTTTAATGTAAGAAGTTTAGAAAAAGGATTTCTCTTCATGTTTTATTATTTTTATATGGTGTCCAGCAGGGCGCCGCCCTTGGCCCCTTACTCCTCAGCATAGACCCGCCGTCACTGGGTCATAGTCTAACCAGGGTCAGTCGTGGCCCAACATGTTCTCAAGGACATGAAAGGGTTAAGAAAGTATGTGAATTTTCAGAGAAGTATATTAAATATGAAGTCATGAATTTGTCTGAGGCCACTTGACAAAGTTAAATCAACTATTGTTGTGAGTTTAGTGTTGGTGACGTTAGATCGTGTTGTGTTCTCGTTCAGGATGGAGTCATTGGTGTCGGGTCATGAACATTTATCCTTGTCCTCCTCCTACAAAACCCACAGCTGCAGAGAGAGAGAGGGAGGGAGAGAGAGAGGGGGAGGGAGAGAGAGGGACAGAGAGAGAGAGGGAGAGAGAGAGAGAGAGAGAGAGAGAGAGAGGGGGAGAGACAGAGAGAGAGAGGGAGAGAGAGAGGGAGAGAGAGAGAGAGAGAGAGAGAGAGAGAGAGAGGGAGAGAGAGAGAGAGAGAACATGATGCTGCACAGAGAGACCTTAATCCATCCTTTAGTGTCCAGTATGTACACAAAGTCAGACTCACTAATCTGAGGATGGTTTTTCAATCCAGTAAAAGGTTTTTTAGTGTTTTCCATTGTGTAAAAAACAGACACACACAGATCCACACAGACACACACACACACACTAACAGACTGACACACAAACGGACATACACACACAGACTAACAAAAACAAACACTGACAAGTACACACACTCACACACATAGACACACATGCACACAAACACTCTTACACTCACACTCTCACACACACAAACGCAAACACACAAACTCTCACACACACAAACGCAAACACACACACACACACACACACACACCCACACAGACACACACTCACACATAGACACACATGCACACAAACACTCTTACACTCACACTCTCACACACACAAACACACACACTCTCACACACACACACACACACACACACAGACACACTCTCACACACCTGGTGTACATGAGATAGCGGTGGTCACAGATGAACCCATCTGGCCGTCACTCTCACGGCGTCCACGCTTGTGTTTTATCTGTGCGTGTGTACCTGTGTGTGTACTTCATGAATATGTGTGCTCTAGTGTGTGTTTGTGTGTGTGTGTGTGTGTGTGTTTGTGTGTTCCCTCAGAGAACAAGGAGGCACTGGGACAGAACTGGATCAGTCCTCAGTAACCTCCTGACAGAAGAACCCGGGGACCAGGATTAGAGAGAGCACGGGATTCTGTCCTATTGTGTTGTTGGGGGTGTTGGAGGTTTTAGGGAGAGAGGGATGAAGAACACTCAGACATGAATGAAAAACACTCAGAATACGACACCGGCGCAGAGAGACGGCGGGGTTTATTTGTGGCTCATAACAAAGAAATGAGCGAATGCACAAAAGAACTATTATGTGTTGTACTTTTTGTCAGTAACAGTATTTTGGTGATGTTTAGGGTCCTGAAAACGGGTTTGTAGGAATCTTCTCTCCTTATTTATCTCTATGTTACATTATCTCATTCCGTGTTGGCATCGGCTCTCAGACCCGCTGGATAAAGTCCAGAATGGATGAAGGACGGGATTCAACAATCATAGTCTTCATTCTTTTAAATATGTGAAGGTTAGATTTTGTTATGAACTAAAACTAAAGACGGTGACGGCTGTGTTCTCGGTGAGAAACGCTCTAACCACACGTTCACGCTCAGGCTCAGCTCGGCCCGGTCCATTCAGTACCGGGGAGGAGGTTATCAGACGGAGCTGAAGATACTCACACGCTTTGACATGAAAGCTAAAAACCAAAAGAAATCCCTGCAGACTTTAATGTTTGTGATGGAAAAGATCTCCAGATGTCCAGTTTTGACTTTCCTGTTAGAACCAAAGCTCAGATGATCAGAGTTGGACCCGTCATCTCGCTCCCTCAACTTACTTAAAAAAACATGGAAATAATTTCCCCGTGATTAAATGTGTTTCCTTTAACATAAATTCATGATGTTGGCCAAGCTTAATATACTGGAGCTCAGTTATTTTATTTCAGATAATTTAACTTTGTTAATTTGGTTTATTCCAACTTAATCTATTTCAGTTGGTTCTAATTAGTTTATTTTAATAGTTTCAACTCAAACAAAGCATGTCGGGACAAATGAATTGCCTTTTGTTGAGAGAAACCAATTTCTTCATGTTCAAACAATGTGGATCGGACCAGAACTTTAAGGTTCTATACATCTTGTATCAAGGCTGGACAAAGAAAACGAGACAAAAAGTTCAAATTTGGCAATAAAATCTTATTTCTCAGACATGTTTAACAGCAGTAAATGTTGGCAATGATACATGAATTAGAATATAAATTTCAGTTTAAATGTATACAGTACTTTGCCGATTAAGCCAAACCCGGCGTTCCAGGTCTTTCTATTAGCTTACGACCAGTTATTTTCTTTTTTTTTAGCTTTTATTGCATATCGCTTTAGTATTGTCTTGATATTTATCGTCTTTTGTCTTTTTCTTTTTTTTTATTGTTTCTGTAAGGTGACCGCCGATAAATAAAATAAAATGTATTATCATTATAATTGTTACTTTCAATGAAAACATGTGCTACAGCTACAAAACAAGGGATTTAAAATCAGCTCGTACATTGTTTAAACAAAAATGTATATATATATATATATATATATATATATATATATATATGGATTGCATTCATTGCTGGGTTCGTTGTAAATATTTTGTCTAAGAAGAATCAACAGAATCGTTAAAATAGCACAGATCCCTGTTAGCATGACATAATCAGGGCTGTGACATTGTTGACAGAAACAGGGAGTTTGAAGGAGTTTAGAGGTCAAGGTCAGCATTTAATCAAAAACACATTCTCGTAAAGAATACAACTTTGTACAGGATAGCTTTGGCATTTTCTTTTTTTTTTATTTCCCAGCATTAACATTCAAATTTCAATTGCGAACTTCTTGACAAAATGTCCCTAATTTCTAAATATCTGTAAACCAGTTTGTTTTCCTGTTTTACTTCGCCATCCCAGTGTGTGACACATCCGATCGCTGTAACTAACATTTAAACTTAATCATTGAATAAATTCAAAGCACCGGATCCAGTCGTTAGCTAGGGGGAACACGATTAGCTCTAAAGCAGCATTAGCGCTGAGCTAGTGCGTTTTATAAAGTTACTATTTCTGCACACTAGGCTCTGCATGTTTGCATCACATTCCCATCATGCTTATAATCAAAATGCAGCTAACTGATAGCTGCGAGAACAATTTGGAGCCATAAAACATTTAAATATTGACCCTCTAATCCCTGCAGTTACAGTCAATGACCACCAGGTGTCATGAAACTAAATACACCAGCGGACTCACATGAAATTTGAAGAAAAATCCAGATGAGGGTTATTTCTATTTAGAGCGAGAGAATACCCATAAATCCTTTTATTCTATGACGTAACTACCTCATATAGTTTGTCCAGGCTCCTAAACGGCTACATAAGTCACGTTACGAAGAATCAACATTGAAGCATTGCTGCGACGCAAACACCGAGAGGAAGACCGAAATCAATGCATCTTCAGTGATGAATAAATGCTAATGCAAACGTTGCTAGCGGCAGAGAACGTGTTTTAACGACCGCCGCGGCGGAACACAGAACGTCAGGCACATGTTCCTGACCGGTGCTGTTGTGGGAAACAGTGACAGTGAATAATGTTGGGCTCATTGGACAGGATGAGATTAAAGGGCGGTTCAGTTTACAAAGTATTTCCGGATGAATACGAAGAAAATCATTAAGCCTTATAGGAGGCAAATACTAATCATCCTAAAGGTGAAATAAAAACTCCAGGGTGTTGATAAGTTTTAGTTAAGATACTTTTTAGGGTCTTTAACAGTCAGAGACTACCGGACCACGACGGTCAGCATCCGTCACCAAGCGTTGGTTTCGCACCAGAACAAGCAGCTGGACCCGGATGGCTGTTGTCCATCCTGCCAGGAGCGAAGCAGAGAATGAGAATCATAATCACTCTCTCTCTTTTTGGCTCCGTTGTCTCCATCTCCCTCCTCTCTGAATGCTAATCCATCTATTCTCTCCTGTTGGTACCTCCCCCTGCCTATCACCTTCATCTTCTCCTGCAGGTCAGAAGAACCTTTTCCTGCTCCATGTTTTCTTCCACCACCGTCATTATCATCATCATCATTCTTTCCTATTACCCCTCCTCATCCTCATCATTCACCGCTGATGCCATTTTCTTTCTTTCCTGATTCTCTCCTCTCCTCTTTCTCCTCCATTTTCAACATCACGCCGTTCTCCCTTCTGCCATCTCCAGTCATTTGGGGTCAACGCTTTTCTCTGCGTTTGGTGCAGCAGAGGAGGCGGTGAAGGAGAAGGGTGGTGCTTCCATGGCCTCCCCCTCCTTCTCCCTTTATTCTGATAGGAAACCTCTCAGAGCCCACCGCAATTACCCAAGTGCCCCAGCAACCGCCGTATCCTGCCTGGACAGGTGTATTTAGACATATGACTGAAGGCTAGAAGTTCACTCTGACACATCAGTCAGGATTTCTATTCATACTATCTAATTATATGTAAGATAATATTAATACTATCTTACACATATTTACAGCTCTGCATCTGGAAAGTTGATGTTCGTGGATAGTTAACGATAATAACCAGGATTTCTGCACAGAGTTCTCTTCAGACGAATAAACGAACACGCAAGCGTCTACTTCCTGATTGTGCGCCGATGTTTTTACATCAGTGCACAAACGTCAGATGTTTCAGATGTTACATCAGATGTTTCAGATGTTACATCAGATGTTTTTACCTGAGTCCACACGGCTCACACAGGGAAAAATAGAATATTGCAGTAGTTTGATTTTTGTCTGACATACAGTGAGAAAAGGTGGTAGAAAGAACAGCTGAAGTAATTATTTACAATATAAATGCCATTTCCTTTCTTGTGTGTGTGTGTGTGTGTGTGTGTGTGTGTGTGTGTGTGTGTGCGAGGTTAATAAAACCACTTTAGTACATATGTTGGACTTCTTGTAAGTACGTTATAGACGATGTCTGAGAGATGTATTTCTGGATGCAGCCTTCTGTTCAGATAGACAGTAGCAGAATTATAATTAAACATGTCATATAATTAACAGTAATAAGTGAACTGTGGGTAATTACAATGTCAAGACATGCCTGACATCCAGTTGGGCTCAGAATAGCAGGATATTTCCATCATGTGAGTGCGATGACTCAAAAACTATTCCATGGCGTGTTTTCAAATCTGAGCCCCACACAGACCTCGTTGTGAGGAAGAACTGGATTGGTTTTGGGAAAGGTCAGCTGTATATTTCGGACGATAGGGGGATTTTTATGACCAAGTGTTTTCAGGCCGTCATTTCTCAACCGTTGGTCCGATTAAGTCCAAACTGGGTTCCTATGAATCACCTCGAGAAGATCCATCTATCTATTATTTACACTATAAATATATATATATATATATATATATATATATATATATATATATATTCATAACTTCATGTTTAATGTGAGGAATTCAAAGAGGGGGATTGCTTGTACAACACAGGGGATCAGATACTTTGGAAGGATATTTATAGAATATGATGTTTTTTTAATGGTTTGAAACATTTAATAGAAAACATTTGAGTCCATTGATTTTGATATCGTAAACTTTAAGTCTTTGTAGGTGAATAAACCGGTTCACGCCGTCGGGAACCTTTGAAGCTCAGGACGGAAGCCTTTAACTTCTACTTCAGGATTGAGCGGCGGCGTTATTCCTGTGTCTGTGTCGACAGCCGGCGTAGACTGAATCAGCGCTCCACATCCAGCGCGGCCTGTGATCTGGTTAGACGCGGGACACAGGCGGCTGAGAGCGAAAGCATCGGAGAAAGAAGGAGATGGAGAGCGTGATGAAAGAGATTTATTTTTGGGTTGAGATTTGATAACCTGGATTCACTCTTCCCCCCAGTGTTCTCGGCCCGCTCCGCAGATGCTGCCTGATTCTTTTTGCTCCACTCCTCTTTCATAATTTCTTTTCAATCAGTTCCACCTGCCTTCTTGCGATGGCACTGCGGTAAAAAAAAAAAGAAAAAAAACTGGGCTGGATCCAGCCTCTGAAGCGTCGACACATGCTTCAGTTTCCACACCGAGGCCTGAGATTACACGAACCGGGCCGGGACTTTCTGATAAGAACCCGTGAGTGTCCTTTTATGAATCCGTTACCTCCTCATCAATACCAGGAGAAGAATTCCATGACAGACTGATGTTCAGGCAACACTGAAAATCTAAAAGGCAGATGCAGGAGAGGCTCTAATAATGTACTTATTTAATAGATGACAGCGGAGATGATGGACCAGCAGGCTGTGAGGCCGTTAGGAACATTGCAACATCTGAATTTATTTGACTTTTACACGTCACCAGTTTCTCCTTCACTGCGTTTGGAGACGTTACCAAGTTTTGCCGGGATTACTGAAACGCTACCTCCCATACGTTTCAGCTGTATGAACTTTGACGTCGCTCCTTTCCTTTTTTTTTGTTGTATCGTATTCATTTTTTACCTTTATCTAACCAGGAAGTCTGGCGACATTAAAAAAAAATAAAGCCCACGACTTCCACATATATTATATTTTTAGATCATATATATATATATATATATATATATATATATATATATATAAAATTACAGTTTGTGTTGAAAGTACTTAACAGTAAAGATTGAAGCAAACAAAAAAACTCATGCTTTCAGTGTCTATTCAGCAACAACCAGTTTTGATCTCCATCAAGACGTGTTTAGATGTTATCTCCTAAAACGTAGTTTTTGGCGAGAAAAGTATTTGGAAGGAGTTACCTCGTAGATGAAATCCAAATCGATATAAGAGAGGGGATTGTGAAAACTGTTTATGCCTAAAGACATTTCCCTCTTTTACGTACATCTGAAATATGTCAGGACAGAAATCCAACAGGGCTCGTTTAAATGGGGTATATAATATGAATACAAAAACATCAAAGGCCCTATCCGTGATAATAACACATAACTGTTCAGGACCACTTACTTTCCGGTCCAAATCAGGCCCGGCCCAGAAACCCTCGACTTGTGAAACATTTAGACCACGTTTTAAAATTTCATGTAGGAGTATTGGTGAGTCAGTAGCTTTTTGTTTGGACCAGAATAAAACATGAATGGCAGTGGAATTCAACAGAACTCGTATCTGAGTCAAGGCCAAACACTTCCCCTTACTTCAATCCAGCTTTATCAAACTCAAAAACCCTCTGACAACAGCTGCAGATTACTGGATTTATAAAAGCCAGAAATTCAGTTCTGATGGATCCAAACGTTTCCTTTGATCTGCACTAAGCCCATAAATATGCAGGATTATTGTTCGTCAAGATCTCCGCATTATTCCCTGTAAAATTAAGGGAAATGTCCAATATTCTATATTATTAAGAAAGAAAAAAAAATCCTGGATTCATCTTTGCCCAGATCTGCACCAAACTAGAATCTGGTCTATTCTGGACTTGGACCTCCTCCTTTCTTATTTAATAGAAATCTGTTTTGTAGTTCTAGTCTTGCTGTGCCTACAAACAAATAAACGGCCATTTGTAGAAATATAACCTCTTTGGCGGACGTAATTATCCATCTTGTCAAATCAATATTGGACAAGTCAAAAGCTAATTACATATTTGGTGTTTGTGTTTGGGACTGAGTTCATGAACATCAGCAGAATTGTTTGAGATCCTGGAAACAGTGAAGATTCACATATATTTTTAAGAAGTGAGTGTCTATAACGTGACGTCAATAACCATAAATGAGGAGGTTTCAGTATTAATAATTTGTTCTAAGCCTTGATAATAATGCAGCGTTTGAAAAGACGTTTCCCGTGTGACAGCAGAAGTCACTAATATTCTCTCTCTCAAACTCTAACCCGAAAAGTCAGGGTTATTATGGAATCGTCTTTGTCGTGTCCTCCAGCAGATCCTTCGCGATATCTCAAAACCTCTTACACGGATCATTTTCAGCCTTTTTAAACTCAAAGACCTCCGAGCAAGGAAGAACTGGAGTGATTTTGGGAAAGGTTGGTATTAAATTACTGACACTAGGTGGAGCTTTATCTCCAAAAGTTTTCCAACAATCATTTCTCAACCGTTGGTCCACAATTGTGAAAATAAATCGACTAAATGAGAGATTATCTTTTTAATCTCATATTTTAATGTAGAAGTTTATATTTTACGAACCATGAAGAGCTTTTATACAAACTCTGTTTTACTGACATAACCTCCTAACCGTCAGTTTAATCCAGTTTATATGAATCGACACAAGGAGATCTATCTCCTAGATATCATCTAAACGCACTTCCTCGTTTTCCCAAACATATCTCTAAAACCATTTCATGGATCATTTTTAAACTTTATCACCACATACATCTTAGTGGGAGGAAGAGATGGATTGATTTTTGAAATGTAGGTTGTACATTTCTGACACTAGGGGGAGCTTTATCGTCCGTATTTCTCAGTTATCGATCCGATTTAATCCGAATTTGCTGCATATAAATCGACTTAACGTCACGTTTAATTTGAGGGTTCGATCAGGGAGGTTGGTTTTAGCACCAGAGGATCGGGGACGACAGCGTAGCTCTAGATTGACAGACTTACAGACGTGTTCTGGGAACGGTCGGTTTGGTGTGGTCTCCACCCAGTGTTGTTGTTGGATGATCGTAATCTCACTTTGCCTGGATTCGACTGTAACAGGCAGAAATAACTCACCAACAGCTGGAAGTGATGGACCCAGATGTGTTTGCTGCACACTGAGGTTTGACAGAAGGAGCATCAGGAGCAGGAATCACAGAGCAGAGAGAGAAAACTCCAGACCATCAGTGTCAGACATGATGAATATGTTCATTAAATGAATTAAAGGAGCTTATTTATTATTTACAAATCTTCCTCAGTGATAAAATAACTTATCAGTATCGTTGATGGCAAAACTTCATCATAACCGTTTGTTAAAATGGGTGTAGGTTCTGACGGGTCCGACATCGGCTGTCTAAACATCAACAGTCTGAATAATGTCAGTCTCAATGTTCGCAGTTTCTGATTGATTGAACGTCCAACATGTTACTGGTGAACTCTAACATGCTTCTCATGCTACAGTAAATCCATCCATCTCCATGGTCTGACAGTCCAGCAGTCATGGAGTATAAGATCCTTCCTTATAGATGACCTGGACCTCCACCTACTCAGGTAGAATCTCTGTCATTAAGGTATGACAAGAAGGAGGGAAAAACATGCACAAACATTAAAACCCAACAACAACCCCCCACAGAAGATGAATGTTTGATTTAAAATCTGACACGTCCAACCTAACCCTAGCCCTAACCCATTCATCCATCCATCCATCCATCCATCCATCCATCCATCCATCATCTGTAACCATTGATCCTCCACAGTATTTCATTTCCCTACCGGCGTCTGTAGTTGCAGTTCCATCCCATTTTAAATTCATGAATCATTAAATGCAGCACGATGGCGTTCTTTTGCAAAAAGAGCTCAGTCATCGCTTTTTACTAGTAAACAAGTGGGACAAAATAAATAAATAAATATATAAACAAAAGAAGAAACAGCGCTGAAACGGCCTGCAGAGTTTCCATGGTGACTCGTTAAGAGCGCTCTGCCCAAACCTTTTCAGAGACGATCTGGGTCTATGGATGTGGCATGAGTGTGTGTGTGTGTGTGTGTGTGTGTGTGTGTGTGTGTGTGTGTGTGTGTGTGTGTGTGTGTGTGTTTGTATATGTGTGTGTGTATGTGTGTGTGTGTGTGTGAGTGTGTGTGTGCGTGTGTGTGTTTGTATATGTGTGTGTGTATGTGTGTGTGTGTGTGTTTATGTGTGTGTGTGTGTGTGTGTGTGTGCGTGTGTTTGTGTGTGTGTGTGTGTATGTGCGTGTGTGTGTGTGTGTATGTGTGTGTGTGTGTGTATGTGTGTTTATGTTTGTGCGTGTGTGTGTGTGTATGTGTGTGTGTGTGTGTGAGTGAGTGAAGCCGAACAGAAGAAGAAGGTTTTGTCTGGATTTTTCTCATGACACCTTCAGTTTGATTGACTTTCTGTATCCGTTCCTCTTTCTTCGGATTCACCCTGTTAGGTTCTGGTGCGAGAGCTGCAACCATTGACCCGCTTTAACTTCTGCACATTTCCTAAAACTTTTTAATAATATTGACTTGTGGTTTGGCGAAACAAGGAGAGTTGTCATGATAACAAAAACCACTTCCCGTCTCGTTCTGCCAGCTGACAGGTTGACAGACACTCAGGTTCACGCTTCACTTCAGGTTTCTTATCATATCTTCCAGAACATTCCACTCAAACTAAACGCCATAATGAGGCGGCCCAATACCAGCTCCCTTCCCTCTTTTCTTTTTAATAAATTAAAGGATGCTTTTTATGGTTTTTGAGATTTCCACGCAAACCCCATCCGTGTCTGTAATCCACGCAGAAGCAGGTTTCCATTATTAGACAGGAAACTGTGTGCAGGTGTCAATCAATCCTCAAAACCTGCAAAACCAGAATGTTCAACAACCATATTAATACAACCTTAATCTGTTCAGCACATTTTAGAACTCAGTTATAATGTTCATGACCCACTGAAATGATTGACTGACAGCATACTGGTTTCAACAAATGATCAACAAACATTTAAATTTAGGCTTTGAGCTTTTAATACCCTCACTAAAATAACTTATTTTTATGTTGTATTTCTTTGAGGCATTTATTAGTTTAATATCTGAAATACTCCAAATGCACCATGAAACAATAAATCATTCGTTCACCGAGGTCACCGTAATCCATGTGGGTGGAATCCAGAGCAGCTGGACGTTTGTTTTGGCTTGAAGTGGTTTCACCTCTCATCCATGAGGGGTGAAGAAAGAACTGAAGATCGAAGAAGTGACGAGGTAGAAGTGAAGAAAGTAGAAGTGAAGAAAGTAGAAGTGAAGAAAACTCGTGGATGAGAGGTGAAACATCTTCAAGCAAGAACAAACGTCCAGCTGCTCTGGATTCCACCCACATGGACTAATACGATTATTTCATGATGAAGTTTTATTTGGTAAAACATGTGTTTTAAAAACTATTTGACCCTTTTTAGACATTCTTTTGTTTCATAAAGTTACATCATCTGTTTACCAAGACCTCTCAGGCTTTAAAAAGCCACAAAATAAATCCTTCTCATCTAATAGAAATAGCACGTTCTCACTAGCCGTGGTTAATGCCTCCTCCTCGGTCCGTTTGACCTGTGGCGTCCCCCACGGCCCCATCCTCAGCCCCTTACTCTAAAGCATACATGCTGCCACTGGGTGGGATTATAAACAGGAAACATAATAGTAGCGCTTTACATTACAGCACGTAATAAGATGGTAATAGTGTGGTAATAAAGCGGTAATACATATGTAATAGTATATAATTACCAAAGTAATTCCTAAGCAATAGCTTGTTAATAGCAATGGGTATAGTTGGGTAATATTTCACTGGAACTCATGTGACAGGGCAGTAATGGCCCAAAAACTAGGGGTAATGAAGAGGAAACTAGTTTTAAGATGGACTTGAGGTAAAACTATTTGGTAATAGTACTTTGGTACAATGCTAACAATAAAACGGTTGTATCGCTGCAATAGTTGGATTCAAAAATGGTAAATGGGGATATTGTATATATAT
>VRLP01007230.1:10000-23026 GCA_009660295.1 Lophius piscatorius | reverse complement strand
TCTAAATTCGCTCTTTCCTTTCTTGATATATCTCTATCTATCTATCTATCTTTAGAATAAATTTATAGATAGATAGATAGATAGATAGATAGATAGATAGATAGATAGATAGATAGATAGATAGATAGATAGATAGATAGATTCTAAGGGTGACAAAAGTAATTAAGATATGATATATAAGAAGACATATATACCTAGATAGATGAAAGCTATAAACACTATATATAAAAATACATATCTACACACATTTATACATGCTCACATATTCATATACATATATATATACATACACATTCATAACTACACATACTTATATATATACACAAAAACATACATACATATATACATACATACATAAATAAACATGCATATATATATACACACACACATACATACATATACAGAAATACGCATATATATATTTATACATACAAACATACATCCTGAAGCAGCTGACAGCTACTGGCAGGCCAAGCGACACGTGGCTGTGGCAGTCACAGAGGCAAAAACCCGAGAAGTTCTGTGAGACCATGGAAGAAGACTTTCACTCAGCCCCGAAGAAATTCTGGCAAACCGTCCGCAGTCTCAGGCGGGGAAAGCGGTCATTCCTCCACTCTGGCTACGGGCTGGGTGGGGACTTGCTGACCTCAACTGAGAAAGTTATTGGGCGGTGGGAGGAATACTTTGGGGATCTCCTCAATGGTTCGCATTGCCGGCAGTAAGTCAGATTTGTTTCCAGTTGCGGTTGGACTCCGCCAAGGCTGCCCTTTGTCACCGATTCTGTTCTTAATTTTTATGGACAGAATTTCTAGGTGCAGCCAAGTGGTGGAGGGTCTCGGGTTCGGTGGCCTTAGGATTCTGTCTCTGCTTCTGCGGATGATGTGGTCGTATTGGCACATTTATAGCCGAGTGTGAAGCGGCCGGGATGAGAATCAGTACCTCTAAGTTTGAGGCCATGGTTCTCAGCCGGAAAATGATAGAGTGCTCACTCCGGGTCGGGGAGGAGTTTTTGCCCCAAAAGGAGGAGTTCAAGTATCTCGGGGTCTTGTTCAAGAGTGAGGGAAAAAGGGAGCGGAAGATTGACAGACAGATCTTGGCGGCATCTGCAGTGATGCGGACGCTATATTGATCCGTTGTGGGGAAGAGAGAGCTGAGCCGAAAGGCAAAGCTCTCGATATACCGGTCCATCTACGTTCCGACCCTCACCTATGGTCATGAACTGTGGGTCATGACCGAAAGAATGAGATGGCGGATACAAGTGGCTGAAATTAGTTTTCTCCGCAGGGTGGCTGGGCTCAGCCTCAGAGATAGGGTGAGGAGCTCAGACATTCGGGAGAGGCTCAGAGTAAAGCCGCTGCTCCTCCGCATCGAGACGAGTCAGTTGAGGTGGTTTGGGCATCTAGTCAGGATGCCCCCCGGACGCCTCCCTGGGGAGGTGTTTCGGGCATGTCCATTTGGGAGGGGACCCCGGGTCAGACCCAGGACACGCTGGAGAGATTACATCTTTCGGCTGGTGTGGGAACGCCTCGGAATCCTCCTAGAGGAGTTGGTGGACGTGGCTGGGGAGAGGAAAGTATGGGCTTCCCTGCTGAAACTGCTGCCCCCGCGACCCGGACCCGGATAAGCGGAGGATAACGAAACGAAACGAAACATACATACATACTTACATATACACACACATGTATACACAGGACAAGAGCCCCCAATACGATTGTATATAGAGGAACATATATGGTTTGTAGTGAGGTAGATGAAAAGTTGGTTACAGAGGTCTGGGTTTCGGACACAACACGGTCTCAAACGGATTTGTTGTACAGTTTGACTGCAGTCGGGACAAAGGACCTGCGGTAGCGCTCTGTGTTACACTGTGGGTGTAGGAGTCTGCCGCTGAAGGAGTTACTCAGAGCTCCCAGAGTCTCATGTAGGGGGTGAGAGGTGTTGTCAGCTTGGTTAACCTTCCTGTCTCACCCACATCCTCCACAGAGTCCAGGGGACAGTCCAGGACAGAGTTGGACCTCCTGACCTACCTGTTGAGTCAATTTCTGTCCCTCTCAGTTTGCTGATGGATTTTAGTTCCCTTAACTTTAAATTTAACTGTAAATTCTTTTTTTTTTCATCCATTCAGTATTACGCATCACTTGACTGTTTAGTGTTGATTAATGGCTTATAAGAAAGAAATCCACAAAAAAATCCAATTTAAAATACAGAATAGATAGTTTTATTGATTTGTTTACTTATTTACAAGGGCATGAAATATCTTGTGAAATATCTTGTACCATGATGATCCCAGAGCTTGGACAGTCCTTATTCTTACAATAATATGTTGGGCTGGTCTGGCTTCTGCTTTAGTGCCTCTTTCCCCAGTGGAATTTCACACTGGCTGGAGCCCTGACTATAATAAGGTGGTAGCTGAATGTGCAGAAGGGAGATACAGTTATCCTGCAGAGTCTGTTGTAATAAAACACCCTCAACTATCCTGGTGTGGATACACATGGAGGATATTTAGTGGTTAACCACAAAAATACAAATTCTGTAATACTTGCACATGTAATAAAATAGGATGACACCAAAAAATCGTTGTATGTATTGTGTTGCACTATTTTTCTTCTTTTTTTTTTCAGTATAGATAAAAACATTTCTACTGTACTCCAGTGGCCTGAAAAAAGCTATACTTTGATCCGGCAAATAAGATCCAACAGATGTCCATACTGTCTAAATAAATGGTAAATTTTCCTTATCTTGCACCACATAATCTGCAGTGCTTTTACTGGCTTCAGTGCAGACAAGGTTTTTTTTTTTTTTAGCACTGCCTCACACGAGTGGGTGGTGAGTTATTTGGTGAGCAGTGCTTATTGAGATTGTGAGTGGCAACACAAAAAAGCCTTTTCCTAGGGAGAAACCTCAGAGCAGACCTCGACACTAAGTGGGAGGGCATATGCATTGATAGGGAGAGGGGAAGAGAGACACACAGAAATCTGCAAAAACAACAAGAAAAATCAGTCAGAGAAAGCACATCTCTGCTCGGAACCATTTCTTTTTCCACAAGATCTTGCGCCTTCTACTTCCACGTCTCTGCTCAGCAAACTGAGGCTCCAGCTCCACCCCTCCCCTACAATCTCAACCCCATTTACTGTTTCTTCATATGATGTATAATATTGCAATATATAATATCCCAGTAGTCACAGTTAGTAGTCACAACGCTTAGTTCCGGATTCGATTTGTCTATTGACACCAAACACCCCCCAAAAAAAGAATACAACAAGAAAAACCTTTTTGGCAGAGGTAATAACAGCTGCACAAATATTAATATTTATTGTAACTACTAAAATGTATGTGGCAATGTGCTGTGGGAGACAAGTCTGTTGTATCAACACCACCTGAGAAATTTCCCCCAAGGATATGTGATCAGTTTAACCATCTTAAAAGGTCAAGGAGGTCTCAGGGTTCATATTCTCTACTCTGGATATGTGATTCCATAATAATATATTTAGAAAGGATTGAGGACAGTGTTGCCAGAAGCAAGGGAAAGGAAGTCATTCACATCGGAGGCGTGGACAGACACCCTCATCAAGTCACAGCCATAGTCATCAGGGTGAACCTGAAAGATTGACTACAGTGAGTCAATCAGAGCTACATGATAGGTGCGACCACAATCACTGGGTATCTGAGAGGCAAGAAGGCTCAGATGAACAAGCTGAGTTAGCAGTACAAATTAATTTGACATGAATGTGTACAGATGGAGAGGTAGAGGAGTAAACAGAAACCCCCCACTGGGAAAGTCTCCAGGGAGTTTAAGTACAGCAGCATTACAAGAGTTTAGCCTGTTGCTTCCACTATTAGCTTTTTTACAAAGCATAATAATTACATATCTATTTTTTTGCCTCTTTTGGCTGCTCCTTTTTCGGGGTCACAACAGTGGACCACCTGTTTCCATCCACAGCCAACTAACTTTAACCCCTAACCCTAACACGAACAGGCCAAAAGCAGCATTAGCCGTAATCATCAACTGGCCTGGAAATCCGTTTTCTGAAACACCCACTGACTTGGCATAGTTGTTACTCCAGGTGCTCTTCCCGACACAATCCTCCCATTTATCGGGGAATAGGACCGGTACTAAAAGTACACTATTTGTGACCTCTTTGTGGCTGAGTTTTATATGTGTATGTGAGTGTGTTTGTTTGTTTGTGTGAACGCAGTCAGTGTTCTGACAGTATCTGGTCAGCAAAAGAAAAGCTCAGTCAAATAACTCAAAGGCACTTGTGTATAATGAGTGCTTTATGCATGTTTCCCTTCATTTTAGTTGATAATAATGCTCCAAAAAAAAGTTCTTACTGTCATGCACGTCAAGTTATTTATTTGGGTTAATTTTGTTAGTTTTGGTACTCTTTTTATTTTATTTTGAAGGTTATTTTCCTATTCCTGCTCTTTGTATCCAGCTTTACTTTGAAAACATGCTCCTTATTATTTTGATTGGCTTTAAACTTCATGTCCTGATTTCTTTGAGCTATCTAACCTTATACTCCCTTCCTTTAGTGTTTGTGTTATATTTTCTTATATTTCTCATCCCCTATGTGTGTTTCACTTGCGTTCCTTCTTCTTTCACATGCGCTCCACTTCTTTGTGTCTGTCTTTTCCAGTATTGTTTCTATTATCTTGTTGTGTGATTGTTCATCATGTACATCTGTGTTTCCCCTCCAGCTGGGTCGCATTGTCTTGTTACCTCAGTGTATATAGACTGTGTATGTTTGTGTATGTTTGTGTGCGCATGGAGCGAGAGAGAGAGGAAGAGTTTCCTAATAATATTAGTTAAAGGTTTCTTAAAGAGAGCATATATAATTGGAGTGCGCAATAGAATCAGTGTACTGGTAAATATTGTTATGACATAATAATAAATAATAATAATACATTTAATTTATAATGCACTTTACATTTGGATCAAATCTCAAAGTGCTACAAAGTAAAAGCAGATAAAAGCATAAATAAAAAATAAAATAATAACTATATAAAAGCCTTACCAAAAAACCAACAATGTTAATTAAGGTTATAGATTCTGCTAAAAAGGAAAGTTTTATATCTACTATATCTACTTTCCACAGGATTTCCTGAAAAACTCAGTTAACATGTCTATGGTGGAAGTCATGCATTTTGAGGTCTAAAAACTACTCAACAACAAATATGTACTCCTCACTCCTCATATACTGTAAATGAGCCTGCAACACCCATGTCCCTTTGTTTACGAGATAACATTTCTTACATCCCCTTGGTAGGCACTAACCACAGCAGACTTGAAACACTCTAGTCAGATTTAAAAATGTTCTGACTCAGTCATTTAACCATTAAAATGTAGCCCTTGGCAAAGTCACTCAGATCCATTCTTTGCCCATTTGTCCTTCCTCCAGTACTTTTGGGGTCCAAAACTTGCTGCATTAATATTCCCACCAACTGACAGTTGCTATTGTAAGAAGACCTGCAATGTTATCATAGCTTCGCCTGTCAGTGGTTATAATCGTATGGCTGATTAGTGTAGGATACAGGCTCAATATTATTTTACAGTGGTGTAGGCTATGTGAGGAGGAAGGAAGTCTTATGTTTATCATTCTGCCACTGGCCCTTTTGTCCTGCTTCTAGTGTCAGGAGTAAGACCTCCCTGTTTGTACTTCATGTTCTGAAAAATAATCAATACTGAAAATGGAAGGGAAATTCCTGCAGCACAGCCACCTATTGGGATTTATCTCCTTATGTTGCTGTATATACAAATATGTTGTAGAGAGGTAAAAAAGGACATTGCTGAATAAACTCACTTTGCATTTTTTCTCTCCTTGTAGACTCCAGACACAAGGTCAGATAATTTGCTGTTGATTCTGCCGTCTCTATAGACAAGCAGTTACTGCTTCAGGGCTCAGTCTTAACAGATAAGCCATGCACCATCACATTTTAGCTTAAGATAATAGAAAATATCAGCATAATGTAGTATGTAATCGTATGTAATGTAATTTTCGAAAAATCTTGATTAGGGGAACACGTTCCCTTATAAAATTGTTACAATACAGGAGGTATACGCAAATCAGCAACCTGAATAATGCTATAATCTTGTCAGTAATTGTACACTAGATAAATTGTTGTTAAAGTCACGTCATGATTGTTCATAATGTTCACCTGTGTTTCCTCTCCAGCTGAGTCTCATTGTCTCGTTACCTAAGTGTATATATAGTCTAGGCTCACCTTTCCTTTTATGCCAGTTCATCAGTGAGGGTTCATCATCACATGTCCCAGCCATATAAAGCATTTGGATTCTTTACTGGGGTAAAACCCTTTTTAACACACTGTCAAACCACCGTACTACAAATAAGTCTTGAATTTTAAATCTAGCATTATCTAAGTATTATCAGCAAAATGCACTTAACGTATCAGTTATGCAGTAAATTGGTAGCACCCTAAAACACCTTTTCACATAGTTCTACTACATTAATGTGTAGGCCATTGCTACATGATACAATCTAACTACTTTACAATGTGGAGTAGTATAATCTATAAGATCATTATAGGCTGTTCATACAATCTTTGCATGGTCTCCAGTTAACATTTCTTAATAGCAGTTTTTTTTATATTAACCAGGTAATTCAAAGATTACATATAAATAACTTATTTAGTTTAAGAAGTAAGATCATTTTTCAAGCAATAAAAAACGATCTAACCCTTCAGTAGATAGATTTCTGAAGAATATGGAAATTATAATTAAAATATGTAGGAATAAAAAGTACAATATTACTCTCTGAATTGTTGTGGAATAGAAGTATAAGGTAGCTTGGAATATGAAATATTTATTTCCAAAACTCAAATGACTGTTACATAAATTCTTAAACTCAAAGCAAAAGCATCAAAACTAGGCCTATGGGGCTAGACCCTTTACAGAACGGGTATATCCCCGAAGAGTCCCGAATCCCTTGTGTTGTACAAGCAATAGCCCTGATTGTAACTCCTCAAATTAAATGTGAAGTTATATCCATATCCATTTTTTGTGAGAAAATTTCCCCTTGCATTGAATCATATGCACTAAATTGGACCAACGGTTGAGAAATTATGACACAAAACTTTTAGGAGGCAAATCCCTGGCTAGTGTGGTACAGAACAGAACTTTTTCCCAAATCAATGCAATTATTTTCCCTATTAGGGTCTATGAATATGTATGTGTATAATCTGAAAAAACAATTAATGAAATAGTTTTTGAGTTACATCCGGAAAACCATTTTTCATTAAAAATTAAACAGTATGGACATTAAAAATCTCCCTCTCGTGAGTAAAATACGAACTATTAGAGTATGTGAGATTCAAAAGACGGATAATATCCCTGAATTTTCAGGCATATACTTAAGTTGTGGAGATTTTTTTTTTTTTTATGTGAAACACAGCCAAAGATTCAGTAAACCTGGTGCAGGTGAAAAAAGGTAATCTGAAGCCTGGTTAAAGTTGGTGAAAAACTTGGTAAGTGAATTAAATCTGTTGGATGCGACAGGATGCTTCTTGAAAGTTGATCGAAAAAGGCTGCACACTGTTAAGGACAGAATTACTTTAGTCACTATCAATCTTGATTTGTCATAGATGCCCTTAGACTGAGACTCTAAAAGCAGGACTGGAGCATTTTTACACAATTTCCCTAGCAAATATGGGAGAGATGAGTAAGAGGTTCAGCAATCACAGTGACATTAATGGAACCTGATATGCAAGGCAGCGAAAAACAGTATGTCGATGCGAAAGCTGGCTTTTGTCTGAAAACAAATTTGAGTTGAAAGTGTGGTTGTTTTCTATGTCATCACCATAAACTTTGATGTCATTTTGTCAAAACAGAAGCTATCAGAGGCTGTGCCTTACCTAATGTTGCTATATAGCTTTTCATAAGAGGAGAAATACAGCGTTGACACATGTTCAAAGCAACAACAAAAAAAACGCTCTCCCTTCTGTAGAGTACAAATTACCCCAAATAAAAGTTAGGAGGTGAACTAAGTATTATTTCTCATATTATGAGGTGTCGATGGGATCCCTCCATGAGTTATTCATTTGGTTGGATTATTTTCAAGGTTTTATCACTCCAAATTGAATCGAGTGCCATCCACCTCACAGACTAAACAAATATCAACATGCAGGAAAATACAAAGACCAGCAGTTGGTTAACTTGGATGGCTCTGGATGACTACGAGTGACACCAGTAAACCAACTGCCCGTCCTCGCTGGCATCCCCCCGGCCAACATTAAACAAGAAGCAACCATGCTGACCCTCTCTCGAAAGGCACAGACAAATGAATCCCACCTCCTTCATAAAATTATCACAGAGATAAGCTGAACACGCTACGATATGCTATGTCACACATCCCCTCGCCATGCACTCCCATGAGCTGTTCTGCACAACACATCTCTAAGGCTGTATGGGTGAGGAAATGATTGAGAGACCAATTGAAGTTAGCAGAATCATCCGGTCTAAACCACTAAAACTACCATGGCGACCCCTGTCCAGGACCTGTCCCGAAAGCAGTGGAAAAACCTCAATCGCTTGAGAACTGGTGTGTGACGCTACGGAGTAGCGATGAACAGTTGGGATCTCGCAAATAGCACATCCTGCGAGTATGGGGACCAGAACGTAATCACCAGTTGCCCCAACTCCTGCCACTGATTGGTGAACAAGATCAAATTGACCTGGATGATGACACGTTGGCCTGGCTATGCTCAACGGCACTGCAGGTCTTAAGACATACAACAGAAGGACATGCAGTAATAGGCTTTGTTTTTGTATACATGTTATGTGGTTATGTAACATAACCACCTTGTACCCAAGATCTGGAAGCAGAAAAATAAATGGTTTGTTTCAGATTTTATCTGAATCTCTGTGACATGTTGCACTCCCTTCTCCGTGTGAGAACACTTGCTAGATACTTGCCGAATACCAAAAAAAATACCTATTCACTTTTCATAGTTACCTGCTTTTGGACAACAGTGCCATTTACGTCTCTGGTGATTTTCAGGGATTATTTAAATCTTTTCGCATTGAATTTGACCCATTTATATGAAAATCATCATATTCTTCTTTTTTAGGACTATTAGTTTTTGTTATCATTAGTATGGGAAAAACCTTTTGCATTCAAATAAGTATTCATACTGCTCTTTAGGAGTAAAATACTCCTAATATTTCATTGAATTGATTGAAACGGATAATATCAAGTAGTGTCACTGTGAGACAAAGGAAGAGAAGATGGTCAAATGTAAGGCACAAAAGCCTCATTCCCTCGCTTTTCAACGTCAAAGTTTTAATTTGCATTCTTTCTTGATCTCGTGAATTTTTTTTAATTCACACATTTTCTCTTACATCGGCTTTCTCAGATTCTTACTCTATCCCTCACTTTTGTCCAGTCTTTGCTCTTACAGTCCTGTAACTTGTCTTTGTAGTCAAGTAACTAATAGTAAATTGAACAAATAGTTTTTCTAGTTAACTAGTAAACAATGAACTTACCCTTCTTATATCCCCGAAAGGTCGAGCAATTGTTTCTTCAGATAAATGCATCTTTTTTTTCATGCAGCACAAGGTCATCACTTAGCCAAGACTCTGGCCAGCTCAATGTAAGATGTGTCAAACAATGTGAAAATGTATTCCATTTTTTTATGAAACACACTCTTATGTCATACCGAAAATAACTTTTGTATTTAACCAGCAAGGGCACCAACCCTAAGCAAAAACAACTTAAATAGATATGTTGAACAAAATCTAATTTGTATGAGACTGAATTTTAATGCATTTGAAAATTATGAAAGAAAAATCTGGCCTATCATGAAAATGAACTTACAATTTTGTCATATATACATATCCATGAAGTTCTATTGGTGAGCACGGCTGGTGCAAAATAAAATTGGATACTATAAGAGCTGAATGCGGTGACTGCCAAGTTGTTCAGCAAAACGCCTCACAAACTTATTAAATCCAAAGCTTTGGTCCCTTACATTCAATGCTGAGTATGGTCAAACTTTATCATCTATTAAGTCATAATGGACTGTAAATAATTCTTTATGATCCTTAGAGTTGAAAAACTTTGCTGACGTAATGCACCACTAACTGGTAACAATACGGCTACTTTGTTTAACCTGCACAGCTCATAAAGCACATCTGAATATGGGTACAAAATGGTGAAAAGTTTAATAGAGACTCTTTTTTATATTCTTTTGTTTTAGTCTATACAATATTCTCCTTGCATGGTGAAGTTCATGTTTAAAATCTCCAATATTTGATCCAGCAATGTCAATATAAGAACAGCCTTCACCTGCAAAATAGTACTACTTGATGGATTAAGAACCTGGATATTCCCCTTTCAAGTACAAACTGTAACATCATGAAATTTCATGTGCTTGAAAAGGGAATTTCTATTTATCCAGTGTCATTGTTTGTGTGTCTTGTCATTTCCCTGGTCATCTTTGCCTTACACATTTTCTCTTGCCTGATCTCTTGCTGGTTTATTTTGATAAGAAAAAAACGTTGATTTCATCCTTCGAGCTCATTTTTACAGTTGTATCCTACAAGATCAAATAAAATGCTATTTTCACTTAATAATCATCATAATAGTGTGTAACCTGAAAATAAATATTACACAAAGTTTAAGAGAGAGTGTTGTTTTCTTACTTAGTACTTACTTAGTTACTCAGTTACTGTCTGTTTAATCCTTCTGCATGCTCGTCAATGTCCCAACAGAATGATGAAACAAGATTCAAAGTGATCAGTGGTTATTTCAATACAATATATACTATTTATACAATACACCTATCTTTAAGATCTTATATAGGCATGATTTAAAAGACAAATGGACCGAATATACATTAATTTGACCATTGGTGCCTATATACGCTCTCATGCAAAGTGGCTGGGCACAGGATAGTAAAATACGTAAATAATAATAGTAAAAAAATAAATAAATAAAGTTATTTTTTGCCCTGGAAAAAAGAAACTAAGATAAATAATTTTACATCTTCAGAAATAGATACCCTGAAAACACTGATCTTGATCTTAATAACCATGTTTTTAAACTTCTATCTTAATCCACATAATTCTAACTGCACCCATAGGGAGTGTAACGAATCAAACAATAATAATTGATAATTTTGTATGTGTACATAAGATCTATTCTGAGAGACCATAGTTACAGGAACTGAAAAAGTTGTAATCACAAAACGGTTAGTGTATGTTTCACTCACTGTTTGTATGAGTGAATCGTAAAAGAAATAATTTTTGTACCAAGAAGAAAGCTACACCTATATTGCACGTATATATCCCCGAAAAGACCGGGGATTTACGTTCAAGCAATTACCCTGATTGAACTACTCAAATTAAATGTAAAGTTATTTCAACATAGGTTTTTAATTGTAACATGTGTGACATTTAAACTATTACAGTAAAATATAATATATGACACAGATATCCTCGAGTCGATTCATATGAACCAAATTTGGACTAAATCGGACCCAAAATTAGGAAGTTATGTCCGAAAAAACTGTTTCTTGTAAATAAGCTCCCCGATCAGAAACAGGACAATTTCTGATTCCACCCCTCAAATTTAATATGAGGTTATTTCCACAGTATTTTTAATAAAAAAGTCACCCAAGGTGGCTATACATGAATTAAACATGCATATGATTCATATGCACAAAAATTGGAATAAATCGGATTTATGACTGAGAAATAATGGCCCAAAAGCTTTTGGAGGTAAAGTTCCCCGTATTGTCAGAAATATACTGGCGCTCTTTCCCAAAATTAATCCAGTACTTGCTCACTCTAAAGTTAAAGGCATGGATGCAGCAGACTTACAAAAACCATAAAGAAGGCTGAGTTGTTGTTGGTTGGTTCTGAGCTTGTCTGTGGAAGACATGGCTTAGGATATGATTTTGGTGAATATCAAAGGAGGTCTTTCCTACCACCCACCAAAAGACTCTATAACTCTTTTAAATTTATCAGGCCTGAGGTCAATAAGCTCATTCTTTGACCTCAAGAAAATTTCTGTTCTCACATCTGATAATCTGATATCATAATAATCATTTTCACCTGCTGGTGTGCAAATGGGACAGACAACAGGTGGAAAGGAGATGAAATAAGCGAGACAACCCCTAAAATAAAAAATCTGAATTTTGTGGTTTTTAGTTCCCATAGTACCGGAAGTTTGTATATGAAATTGTTGGACATGTTTTACAAAAGGTAACCTGAAGCTTAAGTGACTCTTTCGAGGTTAAGACTCTTGAAAAAATTACTTGTTGAGACAGCATATGTATATTTTCCCTTCATAAAAGAACTGGATATGTCCTCTGCGAGCAAACTAAAACAATTCCTCATCAGGTTCATTGACAGCTCTTTATCTTTCTTTCAATGTTATCGTGTTAACCATGTTTTTTTTTATACATAAACTATAAATATTTGTACACTCATGTTCCTTCATTTCCCCTTTCTTTTCTTCAGTATATCTTTCTCATTTTAAATATGAGCATCCTGAGAGTGGTTATTTAGGCCTAGTAGTGGTGATTGTACTTTTTTTTTTCAATTATGATAGCTTAAAATTTAAATCCTTTCCTCTAAAGTATATAAGCCGCTGCCTATTGTCAGGTTTCTGCTCATTCTGCTAATCCCTGGTTGTCCGCTTCTGGTGTGCAAAGACCTTGCGTGTAGGTCTGTCACTTTTTCACTATCTATTGGAGAAACACATCCCACTCTATTATACTCAAACAAATTATTGTTAATTTTCATATGGATCAAGTGTATGGCATTTTTAAAAATAAGTACAAAGGCTTGAGTACATTACTTACATTAATTGATATTTATGTATGAACATGATCACTTATTAAGTGATTGTTCTGAGAATGGCAGGCCCTCCGTCTTCTGCCTTTCAGTTTTATGATCGATGTTCAATGGTACCAAGATCATGCAAGGTTGGAAGCTCTGACCCTGGTCCATTTTTGCAGGTTCTCTGGGAGATATATGTATATGTGTATATATATATATATATATAT
>VRLP01007230.1:0-7500 GCA_009660295.1 Lophius piscatorius | reverse complement strand
GCTGGTCTCATCTGAGATTAACAGTTCCATGTCGATGGTTATTAGAATGGAAATTGACCCATCAAAGGACATTATTTATTGCTTCGATTATGTGATGTGGTATCAGTCATAGGTCCATTTCACTTTTCCCCCATTTTGAAAAAGTGCATTAATAGTGTAGTGTGCATTAAACACTTATATGGCATGAATTAGTTATATTTAGCAAAGTCACATATTTGTCTTGGCTGGCAAATATTAAATTTAGTGTGATATGAACTATAATATTTAATGAAGTATATCTTGCTGCTTGTTCTTAAGATTAATTAAACCATAATTGCACTGTGCATTCGATCTTTACCATGAGCTACTTAAATTTTTTTCCAAATGTTTCCCAGCATTCAGCTATTGAGATTTGGAGAGTCATTTTAATGTGAAGCGAGCACCGAAAATTGTTTGTCGACAAGGTCAGTGCCGGCGTTCATCACAAATGTTTCTAAAGGACAGGGAAGCAGATATGTAGCTCAAAATTTAAAGTAAAACAGTTCTAAATATTGCACAAAGTAATTAAACCATAAACTGTCTCACTGAGCTCTTAAATGATGAGTTACAGGCTGCAGTCTACTTATCATAAAGTCCACATGTTGACCAACTCTACAGTGTCCTAGTGTTGCATCAAGGACTATAATTCATTGCATATTACTCTGTGGAATGTGCTAAGGCTGAATAGATAATGAACTAAAAGATGCAGGTTAAGCAGACAAGTAGTTGTCACAATTAAGTTAGAAGTGAACTTTTTCCAGTCCAAGATAGTTTGGTTGCTTACCTCGCAAGCTGAGGCACAGGGCAAGAATTGGATTCAAACTGAGAAGTGTTGTGGGTAGTTTTTCAGGCTGTGCAGAATTTGTGTGAGTAGCAGGCCTTTGTTTAGCTAAGTGTGATATCTGCTCTGACTAATGTTGATGCATACTACAATTGTAGATTGTAGTACCACTACTACTGTACGTGCTGTAATACATCACCTCATACCATCATCATTGCTAGAACTGTATACAATGTGTTTATTTTTGTTGATCTGCTCTGTACATGCAACATCTATCGCATGTTTGTCCATCCTAGAAGAGGGATTTCTTCCTCTGTGTCTCTTCCTCAGGTTTCTTTCCTTTAATCCCCTGTTAAAAGTATTTTTTTTTTGGAGAGTTATAATAATAATAATACATTTAATTTATAATGCACTTATATATATATATATATATAACAGCCAACTAAAATTAAATTTTAGTTGGCTGTTTGATCGTAGTGCGTTACTGCAATCAACATATTTTTTACAAAGATACGGACAAAATTTTTTTCAAAAATCCACATTGACATTTCTTGTGATTAAGGAAAGGACCTCATTGGTAGTTGGATATAGTATAAAAAAGTGGTAATGTTTAGGCGTAGCCTATGTGATAACAGAAAATAATCTGTAACAAAATAAAAGATGAATGTTGCAGTATTTAAATTCTTTAAAAATAAATAATAATAAAAATATAATAAAAGTTTACGGGCTGAGCAAACTATTCCAGAGGTTCTTCTCCTGAGACAGTTCCAACACATCTTCCTGCAAGATCTCAAGCCATTCCCACTTCAGAGTGCCATGTAAGGGGTCCACTTCTCAGTGGATGTGTCCAGAAAACTAAGCATACGTATGTTTTATCTTTCTCTGTATTTCCCCTTAAAGACTATTGTTAATCTCTGATCTGATGCACTGTAAAGCAAATTGCAACTTGTTTTACAAAGTTCTGTAAATATACTATCAATCTAATATATCTAGTAATAAACTAAGCCTGACAGACAGAATGGGGAAAAATTTTTTTTGAATTCGTACAGTATGGGATCTAGACTGATGATAACTACCTTGATACCTGTGTGACACAAAGGTTCCCAATGTTAACATCCATCACTACTATCAAAGGGGTTTTAGTGCCAATATTCTGCACGTCATTTTATGCCTTCTGCTTTCATGTATCAGCTCACTAACTTAGTAAAAATATTAAATACAGCTCGAGTCATTTCAGCCGGCCTCTGGTGTGTACCCTATGCAACTTGATCTGTTTGTCACTGAAAGTTCCCCCTGTTGCTCATCGCACTCAAAAACCGCTTGTGTCTGCAGTTTTTCCAGCAGAACATGATGGCTATGAACAAGAGCAAGCATCTAAAGCGGTGGTAGAAATGGCCGTTCAGCTTCAGTTCACCCCACACTGCTCGTTTGACGGATAGAGAAGACTGAGCTAAACAACCTTTTTACTCCCTTGTTTTGTTGAACCCAGAATGAAAGCCTGTGAAGATGACCCCGCAACATCACTCTATTGAAAACACTTAAAATGATTACATGTCTCATGGCTTCCATATTAAACATTATAAATGGATATAAATGTAAAAGGAGACCATTGCGCAAAATACCCTAGAAGAGATGATTTCAATCTTTTATCCAAATAAATCGCAGGTCATCAACTGACCACACAACAACATCCTATCTAACCCTTCAGTGTTGAGTACTAAGAGGAGTAAATGAAGGTAATACAAAAAATGGCTGCTATAACAGTGATTGGTCTGTGAAAACCACATCCTATCCTGAGACCATGTTGTGTAGCTGGCTGAGAGGCTTCCAAGGCCAATTTTCAGATTTCTCTTCATGGTTACTAATCCTGCATTTTCAAGTTAATTCTACTAATTCCACATTGCTTTATGCCAAACAAACCATTTAATTTCCTTCCCTTATTAATTAATTTCCTTGTCCTTACATTTTTTGCTGCCCTCTCTACACATTTGTATTATTTTGTCAACTCACCAACACCCAAATACAATTTTTTAAAAAGTAAGTTTTCATGTCACAGTGCAGTTAACCAGAGAGATGGCACAAATACCTTACATATGCAGACATTTCATTTTTAGTACAAAACAAAAATTCTGGTGACAGAGAATTCTGGTGACAGAGAATTCTTCTGATGCTTTTCATCATTAGATTTGTTTCGACTTTTATATTGTATTATCTAGCAGTGACTATGGCAGCCCATTAGCTAAGCACCTACCTCCTATCGCTGCAATGTGTAACAGCAGCAATCTTTAAAGGCTGCAAAATAGTATAGTGGGTTACCCTATATATTCGTTAATGCGTTCTATGGTGCTTGACTATATTGCAAACAGACGTAACAATTGAAGAACTTCTGTGAAAAAATGAATAGGTTCCTGACAACCCCCAAATAACCCTATTACATATTCAGAAAAACATGAAACACTAAACCAGAGACTATTTAACACTATCTTAATGAATTATAAAATAAAAAATAATGAAACTGACTTGGTATGGCGCCAAAAGTTGACCTAAATTTTTCCATTGAAATGCAACTATGTAGCTGGTAGGACTATACTAGGTACCCTACTGTATTAAGTAATAAAAATAAAGATAAGTGACAACAAACAAGATAATTGTTTCTAGGGCTATACAGCATACAGAGAAAAAAAAAAGCAAGATGATGACGTCTTTGGGCAAACAAGACATCATTTCGGAAAACTTACCATGGTCTGGATTAGTATTATCCTATACTAGTATTATCCGGCTAACTGTGGGGTTAGGGTAAAAGTAAGTTAATGTTGGAAAAGATACCACGTTAGCCAAATAGATAGTTGTTTTCACGTAGTGGATTACCAATCCCAGATAATGGACCATTCTGATGTAGGTTAACTATATCCGTGTATAGCAACACTACCCTTTCAATATACTAAAAAAGATAGACAGGTGACAGTCCGATAAAAAAAACATAATATATGTCAGTACATTTACCAACAAATTTAAATAGTCTTGCTTAGCTGTGTACACGTAGTCTGTACTATGCCTCTATGTATCTATTGACTTTAGCCATTCCATGGAAGTAGCGCTTCCATGGCGTGTTGTTCCTAAATGGCAGCATATTTCTTTGTTGGAGTAGAGAGAGTTTGGGGAAGAGTTATTTTTCCGGTATCGAATGGAAAAGTTTTGTTTTGCATATCGGACAGTATGTGCTTGGTTCTTGTTCTTTGCAATTGGCAGCATAGTGCTAACTTGCCGTTAGCTACTTGGTGCTAGAGTTGCTTGGTGTGTAGGCAGGCTCTTGCATCTCCGCCTTACAGAGAAGGAGTCGGTCTACTTAGGGTAAGGACACACTGAAGACACAAAAGAGAGCGGACTGCTGCTAGGAAAGGAAGGGAAGGCACCGAGAGGTGCTGCTGCTAGTGGTGGGCAGATCAATGTAAATATCGGTAGTATCGATACCAACCAACATTGGGAATCGGTATTGATCAATACTTGAAATTTATACATACACATAAAAACACACTCAAAAGAGACCTCCGAGCTGCAAACTAAACGGAGGGAGGAGGAGGGAGATGCTTAAACCAGAACCAGATCCCCGGCACCAAGACAGAGGTCACTGGCAGAAGCCTTCCAGGGTGGTCAAGAATATCCAGGTAGCTGATTTTTAGAAGTGAAAGTAAGATTCAGCCATCTCGTCCTGTTACTCCTATCCTGTCGCAGCCGACAGGGTTTGGCATGCGTAGTTCTCATTACCATAACTCCTAGACCGTTTGAGAAATCCAGAAAACTCAAAGACTACCAGAAAGCAGAGAATTATTATATCTCTGATTGCTATTTATTTTATTTCACCTAGGTGATTCCCCAAAAGCCATGGGTATCACAAGGAGCCTTGCTGGAATGATTGTAAAGGATCAACAACCTCTCTCTGTGATGGAAGATTGGAAGATTTAGGGATTTTGTTAAGACACTTGATCGTCACTACAAGATTCCGAGTAGGAAAAATTTAATGGGAGGGAAAGTACCAGCATTGTATGAAGTGTGTCGCTCAAAAGTGAAAAAAATCTCTGGATGTTGCAAACAGTGCTGTTCTCACAATGAATTAGTGGACATCAAGAGCCACAAAGGCTTCTTTAACTGTCTCATGCCATATCATTGATGAGAAATGGTAAATGCAAGCATAAATCCTAGAAACCAGAAGTTTTTCTGTAAAACAGTGCGGACACCATTTACTCAGAAAAAAAGCATCAGTGATGAATGGGCCATGAATGCCAAAGTTCCAGCTGTAATCACAGATAATGGTGCCAATATGGTTGCTGCTGTGCGCAAACAAGGGTAAACATTATCCATCTTTTTTTCTTTTTTTTTTTAAAAAGTATTTTTTATTTGCCTGAAATATTTTTCCTGTGTTTTAATATGACCATCATCAGGATAGACTAATTAAAGGAAAAATCTCTCAATGATCATGTAAATTCAAATTTTTAAATTTTCATTCAAATTTGCATATGGATGATGCATTCCCTAGATAAACTATGATGCATTGCTCTCCCCTACTCAAAAGTAGATAAGCTGCTGATCGGTATTGGTATCGGTATTGGCATTGGCATACTGGCCCAGTATTTACTTGGCATTGGATTGATACCAAATTTTGCAGTATCGCACAACCCTTGCTTCTGCCTCTGGCATCCCAGCAAAGAGCAAGAAAGGGTGAGGACAGCGGGAACTCTTGTGTTGAAACGGAGTATGTAATGGAGTATTAACTGAGATTGCTCAACACTATCTTGAAGAGTGAGAGGTTGCCTGCAGAAAAGTGGAAAGGTATACTGGTGCAGTTTTTTCAAGAACAAGGTTGACATGCAGAGCGGTAGTGCCTACAGAGGTAAAAAGCTGATGAGCCCCACAATGAAGATCTGGGAAAGAGTAGTGGATGCTAGGTTAAGAAAAGAGGTGACAATTTGTGAACAGCAGTATGGTTAAATGTCAAAAAAGAACACTACATATGAGATCTTCACTTTGAGAGTGAAAGATCCCATCTGTAAAGAGATGAGATCTCATCTGTAAAGAGATAAGATCTCTCTGCCACTCCAGACTTCATGAGGAAGACTGGAGTGGCAGAGAAGTATGTTAGAGTAGCACAGGATATGTATGCAAGCAGTAGGACAGCTATGAGGTGTGCTTTAGGAGTGACGAGTGGGTTCAAAGTGAAGATGGGACTGCAGCAGGGAACAGCTCTATGCCCATTTTTGTTTGCTCTGGTAATGGACAGACTGACAGTTGAGGTCAGATAGGCGTCTCCATGGACGATGATTGAGAGGTGGAGGCTTGATGCGCTTGACAGAAGAGGAATGAATGTCAGTCACAGAAAGACAGAATACATGTGTGTGAATGAAAGAGAGGCAGGTGGAATGGTGAGGATGCAAGGAGTAGAGGTGAAAAAGATTGCCGGAGTTTAAAGTACTTGGAGTCAACTAATCAAAGCAGGAGTGTGGGAAAGAAATGACTAAGCAAGTGTAGGCAGGCTAGAGTGTCTGGAGAAAAGTTTCAGGAGTTATAGTTGACCAATGGCGGATTTAGCTATGGGCGTCATGGGTAGAAGCCCAGGGCAGTATCTTGCCCCGGGGCGGCATGGCGCACGCATCAATTAAAAAAGTAATTCAGAATAGTGACATCGCTGATCGTCATGTCAATTATAATGTCAACATGTTGGTCAATGAAGCTGGTCAGAGAGGGCGCCCTTTTGTTCCCATGGTCGGAGAAGGGGAGGGGCGGCATGGAGCCCATCAGCCCCATCTTCATCGGATCATAATGTGTCATTCCTCCCCGTCATATCTTGTCTGCATGATGGGGTGTATGCCAGACTGGTACTGTCGGGATGCGCCAGGACAAATATTTAAAAGTTATGTTTGGGCCTCGGTCACATCATGGAAAACCCAAGTCCGTTCGGCGCAGTAGGGCCGGGATCATACTCACTTGAAGTTTTTAATGAGGTGGCCAGGGCCCAGGGCTGGCGATGATATAACTAGAGGTGACCACAACACATTGTTAATATTTGTGCACAGCCTGCAGTGTTTGTAATATTTATTGATAATGTATTAGTAATCAATAAAAACAGAGAAATAAGCTAAATTACATATCAAAGCCTGTTAATAGTCGGTTTCTTTATTTTTCAAAAGAAAGTCTGATAATATTAACGATTAAAAAAAAATGGGATCTTTATCTTTTTTAAGTTAAAGCTATTACATTTTCAGATATGTGAGCAAACCACTAAACAGAAGTTAGTAAATATGTATTCATGTATTGTATTATATAAACCTTGGGTTTTATCTTCCTATAAATTAAGTCAAAATGATTCATCTGAATTATGGAGCACACCATATATTATAGCTTGCTATAGACACTTAAATGGAAGCACTGGGCCAAAATATAATAAATGATTTCATTATCTGAATTTATCCAGTGCTTATATTTGAAGTAATGGATTAACAACAAACCATTTGAAGAACTGATAAGGCTATTAAACCTAGAGGCTGGTTGGTTCCTGCAAATAATTGTTTCCTGCTGTGCAGTTAATGGGGATGTGGCATATATCAAAAACATCAACCCAGAAACCATGAGAGTCGACCTCCAGCATCTTCTTTCTGCCAACTTTGTATCAGCCAATGACTCAGTAGATTTCTACAATAACTCCCTGA
>VRLP01007229.1:0-23033 GCA_009660295.1 Lophius piscatorius | reverse complement strand
TGCAGAGGAGAGTCCACCAGCGTGGACCTCAGAACCTGAAGGAGGTGGAGAGGTTCTGTATGGAGGAATGGTCTCAGATCTTCTCCATGTGTCCTCAGACCTCATCACAGACTACAGGAGGAGACTCAGACTGTAAGTGTGGCAAAAGGGGGCGGAGCTAAATTTTAAATGAAGGGTGGTGACAAGTTTTAGAGAAAAACAGTTTTATGTCATTTTTTTTATTTTGTTATTTGAGATGAGGGTTTTTTTTGTGAGTAATTAGAATTAGGTTTATATTTTTGTGAATAGTTTGAATTAGAACCCGTGGGTTCAGAGGATTCTGTAGGGTTCTGTATTATACGGATGACGGATTTTCATCCCTTCCATCTTATCTGGGCCACTATTTCTCTCCTAGGAGGCCTGGAGTAAAAGAGGAATGATCAGGCTGCTCCTCAGTGGGTTTATGATTCTAGCAGTTCATCATAGTCCATTTCACTTTTATTGAAAGTCAATTACTGCTTCATTGATGTTATATTTTATTCATTATGCAACAGGGAGCCGTTTCTCCTGCAACAGCTGGCACACTGATATGATGAATGGCGATGCAGACAGGAAGTCAGTCCTGGCATCACGCCACGGCCTCAAACAGGTGCAAAATTTAACACGCAGACACAAAGTAAACGTCCTCGCAAACTCTAAGGGTTCTGACACAGGGATTTATTTATATAGAGCCGATGACGCAGAGTAAAGTCCTCGTTTCCACGCAAAACGTCCCCAAAAAACCTCTAATGGAAGGTTGTGAGGTGGGAGGGAAGGGAAGCCACATTAAAGAGGAGAATCAACCGGCGTCACATCTTGGTTCCACTCAGTTATTTTCCATCAGAACCTTGAAAACATCTGGTGTTCAACACCCTCTTTAGTAAGAAATCTGATAAAAACAAGATAGATGTCCTTGAGTCGATTCATATGCACAAGAAAAAGGGCCGACGGTCACGACGTTGGGTCTGGAAAGCAGCGTTTTCCTAAAGAAGCTCCCCCTAGTGAGTAGAATGTGAACTTTAAGAGTAAAATCTGATTATTTCCTCAATTATTTTTGATTGGCTGAGTGACATCACATGACAGTTTCCTTGGCAGAAAAGTCGTCATAATTGCGAACTCTGATCCTTCATGTTAACGCGATAACTCAAAAACCATTTCATGGATCATTTTCAAATGTATTAACCATATAGAACTTAGTGTGAGGAAGAACTGGACTGATTTGGGGAAATGTTGGATGTATATTTTGCATATTTCTGACACTAGGGGGAGCTTTAACTCAAAAACTATTCATATAATTTAATTTAAAACATAATTTCTCAAACGTTTAGTCCAAATTTGATGAAGATGAATCATGTTATTGGGTTTTCTTTATATATATATATATTTATATATACATATAAAAATCATATTTTATATGTTTAACTTTTTTTTACGAAAACACTGTTTTTCATAACTTCACAGTAACTTGATTAGTTCAATCAGGGGGATTGCTTTTACAATGCAGGGGATTGGGGTCTTTTTGGGGATAAAACATTACTGTTGGGGAGGTCTAGTTTATCTCAGGAGTCAGAATCCGAGTCTGACCCGGTCCTATCGCCTGCCTATGAATGGCCTCAGTGTGAAGGAAGTTGGACGGAAGGTTCACACGTGGAGATTTTGATCATTTCGCTGACAGAAGTACCAGAATACTGGCATCGGCCGTCACCTCCCTCTCAATAGCCAACATGTCTTTTTTCTCATGAACTCCAGACACCACCTGGAGATTCTGGCCCGGAGGCGCCTTTTCACACCTACAGCACACAACAGGGCATTGTCCATGTTAGACAGGCGTTCAGGGCCGCACAGTAACTAAGTACATTTACTCAAGTGGTGTGAGTTAGAGTCCAACTTTGACTATTTCCATGTCTTCAATGTTCTTGATTCATTCACTCCGCTCCATCTCTGACGGAAATATTGGGTCAGATTGTTTCTACTCCGCAACAATTACCTGATTTTTGTGTTAATATATAATATTTGGACATAATTGGACCAATAGTTGAGAAATGATGGCCCCAAAAAACCTTTTAAGATAAAGCTCCGCCTCCTCTCGGAAAATATACAATTAACCTTTCCCCAAATCAATCCAGTTCTTCCTCAAACTAAGTTCTATGTGCGTATAAATACTGAAAACGATCCATTCAATCATTTTTTTTCAATTTACTGTGATATAAATATAAATACATTGATTTTTATTTTTTTTATTGTTTCTGCTGTTGGCTAAGGAGGAAAAACCCCCAAACGAACTTCCACAAACTGGAGGATTTCTTCTTCTTCTTTTTATTCTGCTCATCTTCTGTTTTCATCTTTTAGACGTTTTTGGGTCGTGTAAAGACATCGGCGCCCGCACTGAGTTCATCAAATTGCGTCAGTTGTGAGTAGGTCAGCTGCTTACATAACCGACCATGGAAGGCAGAGTGGCGCTGGGCGGCTCTTCCAGGGACCGGGGGCCGTGCCCTCCGCTCGCCGGCCCCTGCCAGGAAAGCTTCACTCGTGGATAACGAGGTGTATAAATAGACCGACGGGGGAATGACGCATCAGAGGTAAGAGGCACGGATGAGACAAGACAGGCGAGGCCAGAGGACGGTCGGGTGTCAGGCGTACAGAAAAATGGGCCACTCATCATTCTCTTGAAGAAGAAGAAGAAGAAGAAGAAGAAGAAAATCCAATAGAGCGACCTCACTTAGCAGACTGCCTTCTAAAGTACTTAGTTCTGCCATAAATCTCAGCGCAGTGCTTTGCTTGGCCGCCGCCGCGGTGCACACAGCTCTGCGGTGAATGACGGACTTATTTGGTGGTGCTGGTACCGGACCGGGTCGCCAACAAAAGCAATAAGCAATAAACCGACCGCGGAGACTGAACGCAAATAAACGGCAGCAGTGAGAAACTTTCGTCGCATTAGATGTTGATTTAAAGGCAGCGCTGTTTTGGGAGAGAGGGGGCTGCTGGGTAAACAGAGGGCCATGTGTGTGAAGTCCCATGGTCGGAGGGACCACCTGCAGGGACCCACACTTAACGCCCCCCGCGTGGGGGGGGTTCCAGCAAAGAGGGGGTGTGGCGGTTCTTGAGGTGGAGGAGTGAGAAGTTGCACCTCGATGAAGGCGAGAGGAAGAAAAGGTGCAATTAGAGATTTTAAAATCGTTAATAACGAAAGTCAAGTCCAACTGAATTAACGTTGTTTTTCAAACCAACACTAGACCTACGGGTTTATAACCCAGGAGTCCCCAATCCCCTGCGTAGCACAAGCAATATCCCTGATTGATCTCCTGAAATGAAAAGTGAGGTTTGTCCACTGTGTTTTAAGTAAAACAGAACCCCTAGAATATATGTATATACAAGTTAGATGAATATATGGGTTCATAGTTTACCTATATACACATTAAAAAAAAAAAATACAAACAAGATCGATCTCCCAGAGTCGATTCATACGCACCAGATTTGGACCAAATCGGACCTACGGTTGAGAAACGATGGACGGGAAACTCCCCCTAGTGTTGGAATTATAGAACTGACCTTTCCCCAAATCAATCCAGTTCTTCCTCGCACTAATGTTCATGTTGGTATAAAACTTGAAAAGTGTTTTTTGAGTTATACTTGACTTTTCTGGGACATAATGACATTTTACTTATCATAACCTGAATCACCTCGATACTAAACAAGACCAACCCGTTATCATGTATTTATTCTCTACGTGTTATATAAATACTATTTGGTTAATCCTGTACTTGTATTCGCTCACCTCTCGTGAAGTTCGGTGAGGAAGACTATCCCCTCGCACACTCGGGCCCCAATAACTGCTTACATTATTCTTCATGCTGCTGGTTTGGGCACCCTCCACCTCTCCACCCAGTCCTCGCACATCCATCAACCGCCTCATTCATCAGTCTCAGCAGAGTCTACAGCCACCGCCACCATTATCCAGACAATCTCCATTAAGAGTCAGAGCACCAGCGACTATTTATCACATATTCTAATAAACTTTTGTTTCATTTGATCATTTTTCTTCTCTCTGTGTTTCTTCAGCGTTTCTGTGATCTTCTCCTCATTTCTGGTTCCTGACAGGAAACGCTTTGACTCCAGGAGGACAACAGGAAGTCCTGGAGCATTTTACATTAAATATGACTTTTCATCAGCGAGGGAACCGCAGTCTGAGCCGGACCATACCCAGATAAAAGCCCACGTTTTTACTAGAGACTACAGCAGCTGCACTCCCACTCAGCACATCTGTAATGCAAATGCTTTCACTTTGAACCCGGGGAGCGGCCGACCCGCCCGCGACGCCCCGCCGCCACCGCTGCCGACGCTGGAGCAGGAGGTGGACGTGAACCTGGGCGGCAGGTACTGGGATTAAAGAAAACCCAATGTATTTCACCTAATGAGTCCAGGATTCAGACTCTATTTATCTCTGGTTAGTCTCAAACCACTCAGAAGAAAAACGTCTGGCTCTTCTGCTAGGAAATGGTCCAAACGGGATGGAACCATCTGTCTGCAGCAGCTGCTGGGAACGCTGGTGATGAAGGCGATGATTCAAAACTGAAGGAAAACGGAAACAGTCAGCCGAGAGACTTCACGCGTAGTCATGTGACGCAGGCTATCATTAACGCGATAGCTAACAGAGCTATTGGTCGGCGAGGTTCTACGGGCCTAATAATACAATTCTTCTGGCAAAGCAGGGACTTTGTTGGGATCTGGCAGGTGGGGAACCCAAAATACCAGAGAGAGTATCAAATTTAATGAATTATAAGACTTATAAAAATATGATGATATCAAACCAAAGAGGAAGGCGGTGAAGTACAAAAATCTGAATCTGTGCTGGAAAAGCTGAGTTTGTGTTCATGTGGACCACAACCTCCATCTGAGCGAACGGACCGACAGGAAATATCAACCGAGGTCAAATGTGTAAAGACATTAAAAAAAAGGCAATTTTGATTAAGCCGTTAATGTCCCTGAAAAAAGTATCGGGGAAAAAGTCTTTGAATTCTGTCCTCCGGTTTTCCTTGAGTTGTGTAAAAACAGGAAAGACTCAGTTTTCTCCTGTAATCTGATTACATGTGTAATCTGGTTTTCTTTTAATATGTACGTGATTGGGCAAAACATTATGACCGATGAGAGGTAGAGTGGATGACAACCCAGACAGAGATGAAATCCCTAAATACATAAATATTCATTCTAGGAGGTTTTGAAATTATGAGGTAATTATCTGAAGCTCTGAAAAAAATAAAACATCCCCAATCAGTTTTATTCGGGTTTTTATTTTTAAAGTGACTGTCAGAGTTCCTCGCGGAGGAATGAGTGGAACTGCTTCTTAAACATGAAGAATATAAACTGTATTTTTAAGAGTAATTATTGGATTCTTGTGGCTCTGCAGAGGAAACTCACGACATTCTCATCTCACAGCCAGATCTCTCACTTGTTTTTGGACATTTGGACCCGATGATACGCCAAATAACTTGGTTAAAATAAACATTTTTGCGGCATATGGTTAAAAAAAACAAAAGGTTTCAACTTGAAACCTGCTCATGACTCCAGGAAAGAGCAACAAAAGGATTATAGTGGCCTCTAGTGGATGATTGAGTCCCTGCAGGATGCTTTAAACGCCGGACTGGACATGAAAGGGAATCTTTAAAATAAGGAAATATTAACAGAATAGTTCTACATTAAGTCGACCCGACATAAAATATAATAAGAAATACATAAGCACGACCCGCTTGTGTAAACTCTGGTCCTATTGGGAGGAGAACCCGGTCCAGAATCAAGATCTTCCCTTTTTTCTCAGGGTGTTCTGCTCGACTTCTGCCAGCCGGAGCGGCCCGGTCCAAAACCAACGTCCCCCCGCGGACAGTAAATACCGAGGTCCACTCCAACAGTGTGTATTGTGTGAAGGTCCGCGGCGCCTGAATATTAAAGACGACTGTCAGCACCTCCTGTGTGGAAACTGGTAGAACTGAAGACCGCCGAGTCTGACGGGTCCAACATAAAAGACGTTTCTGAGTCCAGACATTGTTTCATGAGTTCAACAGAAAAGCCCCCAATCCCCTGCATTGTACAAGCGATCCCCCCTGATTGACCTCATAATCTCAAACAGTCCATATTGACCCAAGCTAACTCTTTCTATGAAGTCAGCAGTCTGTTCTAGGGTCAGATCCCACAGTGACTCAGTGATGAAGATGAATTAAACACAGTTAAACTGGTTTGTCTGAGATTAGGAATAAAACAGAAACACATTTCCTGGAGTCCTTCACATTCCAGCAGATGATGCCCGCTTTAATTTAATTCAATGAACCGTCATCTCAGCGAGGATGCGACAATAATTTCTTCTTCTCTTTTTTTGTCTGGGAGTCGCCCTGAAAATCTCTGCAGCCCCCAGATTAGATTAAAAAACAATTTTAGAGCGAAACAGAATAAAATGTGATTATTTGCATAAATCTGCTGTTAATTAAGACATTAAATATGATTTTCTGCTGTAACACACACACGCACACACACACACACACAAGCACCAGACAAACACACACGCACTAGACACACACAAACACATACACCAGACAAACACACAAACACCAGACAAACACACACACACACACACACACCAGACACACAAACACACACACATTCAGATTCCCCCCCCCCGGGAGAATGTGCCGGTAACAAGATTAAAGTGGGCCTGGAGACGCCGGCGCTCAGCCTGATTTCACACTCATTGTTTCTGCAGACAAAAAGGATTAACTGCTGCCGAGGCGTCTTCGTCTTCGTCACATCCTCAGTGAGAATTCATCGGCTCAGAGCGCCGAAGAGCAGCCCGACAGAAGAGCGCGTCCGTACCCGCTCAAATTTACATCACATCCCCAAACAAGAGGCCCCTCCCACTGTAAAACGACCCACACACTTTTATTTAAAACATAAAAGTCTTTCTAAAGTCTTAAAAGTAAAAATATAAGCAAATATATGTCACATCACAGTTAAGTGAGTTTTTTATACGTTTGTTAGCCGGAAAAAATAAAGATCAGATTGCTTGAAAATGTTACCTAGACTGTAAAAAAAAGATTAAAATTAAAAAAAAAAGTTTTGTTAACCGGTAACACACAATTAAATAAAGTTTTATCAACTCAAAAATTCAAGTGGGAAATACTCGTGTCAACACGGGAAATCATTTTTTTAAATAACCTGAAACTCTCCTTTTACAGTGTATAATATTTGTTTTACATAACTGCAGGATTTGTACAACAATTATAAATACTTATTTAATATTTTATATTTGAATTTTTTTGAAGCTGAAACTGTGGAGGAAGAAAACACAAAATTAGTTGAATTATCTCTATTTTATGATTTTGAGGTTAAATCATGCACAGTGATGATGTCACAATAACTGTTTCTTAAGAATAGCGAGATAGAACACTTTTGGAAGTTTTTTGGCAATAACTCAAACACTTTTGGACAAATCTGCATGAAACTTTACAGAGAGGAAGGTTTTCTCATGTCCAACAGGTGAATACATTTTAATGACGTTACGCCATGACATCACAATGTGACGTCATAATAACCTTTTTTTTTTTATTATTATAAAAAAATTATTATAATAATTTTTTACTATCTTTTTTTTTTTTTAACCATTGAAAGATTGGTTAAAATCTTAAACATTTTTATCAAAAAAAAAAAAGATAGGGCTGTTTTTTTAGATTTTGTTTCATAACTCTGAAACTAAGTTTCTAGTGAATCTGATGAAAAGATATTTTTTATTATCTTTAAGAACACAAGTTAATGTTTTTTCCCGCCAAAATGTCTTTAACTTTCACATAGATACAGCTAGAAACAAGGAGAAAGACCTAAATAAAGTTATGGATCTCGGTTAATTTGCTAATACAATTTAATTCTTATTGCATTTGATAAAAAAATTAATTTGTACTAAAATCAATGGATTTTTGATGAATTGCAATTTTGGATTTTATATTTATATTTATTCTAGAGATGTTGTATAAATCAGACACTTAAGCCAGACTAATACTGACATAACTACTGTATTTCTTTAATTAATATTTTCTTTTTTTGCTGTAAAGAAATAGGAGAAGGAGACATTATAGACATAAAGTGTGAAGAAACGTCCCTTTAGCTGTATATGTGTGAAAATGCTGTAACACTCCAGAAATATTTCATGACATAAGATTCTTCTCCTTAGGTTTCAATGAAGGTATTTATTTTTTCTGTTTAACCCCGGAAACTCAACATAATTAAGGTTTGACCTGCATCAAAAGTCTCCAGCCTGTGCTGAGGAGAACCCACCACTAGATGGGGGCATATAATCAGACTGAACAGCCGGGTGGGTCGAAAACGACTGAACAGCTGGGTGGAGATGATGGAATTTCTGCTCCTTCATCCCCTCCATCCAACGTAATGTGTGCGTCTATCAACAGTGAGTAAACTCTCCTGATTGAATGAATGAATGAAAATGTGATGACTGACTGATGATGATGATGATGATGGGAGAAAGAAGAGACTTTTTAAAGGACGGATTTCTCTTTGGGTTCTTCCTGCTCTGCTTCAGCGGCGAGAAAACGTCGCTCCGACTGAAGGTTTGTAGTAAAAAGGGATAAATAATGTAAAGTGCAGAGAGGATCTCTGAACCCGCACCCACCCCCGAGACATCAGCATCTCTGCTTCTACAGCAGAGAGAAACAGGAGGACGAGGAGGAGTAGGAGGATTCACGCACACAGACCTCAGCAGAGGGTGAAGGACCACTTCTCCTGTGTGGAGGAGTGGTCTCTCCAAAATAAGAAGATAAGATCCATCCATTAGCAGGTCTGTGCGAAACACAACAAATGTAAAAGGGCTTCCAGAAGGGAGTCGTACAAGAAGCCCATTACCTCACTCTGACACACACACACACACACACACACACACACACACACACACACTCATGTCGGCGTTCTCACACACACCGGTTTCCTTTTGCAGGGCGGCGCCAATTACAGAGCCCCGCTGATGTTTGAGTAGCAGTACGCATGGATGAGCAGCAGACACAGAGCGAGTGGGCTGGGGGGGGGAGGCAGAGGTCCAGGTCGACGTGGAAACCTGAAGGGGGAGGGGCTGGCAGGCTTTTAGGAGCTCAAGTCCTCAAGTGAGTCTCTGTCACCATGGTTATGAGGTCATGATTAAAGTTGTGATATTAACGGCGTGAATTATGCGGCTGATTCTCGAGGGAATAACAGAAGAAAAATATTTATTTTTTACAAAGCACAAAATTCTATTTATGAGAGAAAACAGAGAGAATAAGTTCACAACTCAAGGCTGTACACTCCCCCTCTCCCCTTCTCTCTCTTAACCCAGCTGGTCAAGGCAGTAGGTCGCTCACCCTGAGTCGGGACCTGCTGGAGGTTTCTGCCTATTAAAAGGCAGTTTTTTTAATAAAATATAAACTATTACAGTGACATACCTTTTCATATATATACAAGAAAGATATTTCAGTTGATTCATAGGCGCCAAGTATGTATGTACTAAATGTACTACAAACTAAAACCAAATATTGACTAAATCGGAGCAACAGCACTTATGGCCCAAAAGTTTTCAGAGATAAAGCTCCCCCTAGTGTCAGATATATTCAACAGGGCTTTCCCAAAATCAATCCAGTTCTTCCTCTCACTAAGATCTATGTGGCCATAAAATTTGAAGATGATCCTTTAAATATTTCTTGAGTTATTGCGTGACCTGTTTTATCATTATGACAGTAAAAGCGAACCTGCTGCCTTCCAGCGTTTCAGTGCTGCTGCAGTAAAAAAAAAAAAAAACTCCCCTCCATTTCTTCTTTACGTCTCTCATAATGGCGCCGACAAAGCATATTTACAGAAACAAGACCAACAAGTGTTAAACACTAAATATAAAACGCCAAATATATATTCCAACATGAATATCGACGTCCGTGTTTAAAGATTTATCTTCACATTTACGAATCTCGTTACGCACAGAATATTCCAATAGTTTCGTTATGGAAATGTCTAAATGCGAAGAACCGGCTCCACATCAGAGAGCAGACGTGGACCTGCTGTGGTGAACAGAACCGCTGCCTTGAGGAAACAAATCCTTGATGGTATTTTCTCCAGTTTTAATGAATAGTGGAGTGAAAGTCTCTAAGAGAAAATATAAAATATGAAAACAAGTCCTAAAGGTTCTGAGACGTGAGATGAGAACTTTAATCCAGACCATCGTATAGTTTACATGTTCTGGTCATTCCGGGCCGCAGTCCGACTGATCAGGGTTGTTTGGGTTTTGTTCTTGTCATGACATCACAGCCTCACGACGATAGAACCCACCTGAGCGTCTAATGGGAATCTGCTGGCTGGAGCTGTTGACACGCTCATCACGTCTAGGACATGCCAAAAACTACCACTGGGTACGATTTCATACAAATCCGTTGTTTTTCCGTTATCCTCCTCACAAACATACAAACGCACAGAAGTTAAAGATTGATAAATGTTGTGCGTGTATTTATATAAACATGATAAATATCGCAATATTTTACTGTATCAATGTTTTTTTTCCAAATTCCCAAACAAATTTAAAATACAGAAAACGCTCGTCTCTACAACTGCCCGAGGTTTTCATTAAATTCTTCCTTTCATCCCTTCAGTTTTTATTTTTGTGGACTAGTTTGTTCGTCCTCTCTCTCTCGACGTTCCGGCGTTCCCGCTGAGAGTTCTCTGACTGCTTCCAGATTCCCTCCCGTCTCTGCAGACATCTCGCTGTTTATGCCGCCGAGGATTTTCCCCTCAGAGCAACTCCTCCATCCCAAATGGGATTACATGAAAACTCCCTCTGCCAATCTTCCACCTCCCGGCGCTCATCCTCACATCCCTTCCAGGAATCAGCACAACATCCGCGAGGCGAGTTTTCTCTAAATCCAGTTATTGGTGTAAGAAGTTAATCACATTTGACCGAAACGCAGCTTTTCACTTTCAAACCCAGCGAGGATTCCCTTTTCTCTTCCTGACGGCGAGCACAAAAGGGAACGCCGCGTTCCCGACCTCCTCTATTGAATCTATGCGGCTGCTTTTTTCATTAACTCTACCCGCGGTGACACCGGATCCTATTCGTCGCCATTCTTAGTGAACGCTCCGACGATTCCTTCAGATAAAATTCCATTTCTCCGGCTGACGGGGCAGCCCTCTCCGTCTCCTCGTCTTCCTCTTCGCTCCCGTCCCGCTGACAGCTGGCCTTCGATGCACATAAATGGATTCCGTGGCCTTTCTGAGCCGTAACACCCGCCAGGAGCTAATAAGTAGGGGCCTCCACAGTGAGGCTGTGACCCCAGATGGATGACCCTTCGCCGGCGGACACCGGGCAGAACAGAGGGGGAAGCTGGAGTGAGGTTGGAGGTTTGGTGATGAAGGATCGGAGAGAAGTCTGGTAGGAGAGCCAGAAACCTATTTCCTCTAAATAAATCCAAAACCTGGGAGATCCTCTGGCCTAGTTTGCTATTTATACAGGTGGAGTAAGTACGAGCACAAGTGCTCATGGGTAATGATGTGGACATAATGAGGACGGATGAGGTCACTGCGGCAGCAGGGGCGGTACACCTGTAGGGGCCGGATGAGAGGAATGATGTATCGGAACCGAGGGCGGAGTTGGGAAAGCACGCGTCATCGGCGTTATCGCAGCCATCATCACCCACCATCCATCATCGCCTACATCGCCCTCGCCGTCTTCGTCATTCGTCAGCCGTGTCGGCAGGAGCGGCGGTGTAACCAACCACAGCCGGAGGAAAAAAGTGAATCAGTGATGTTTCTCTCTCGAAGAAAAATACGCCACATATGAGCCGTCGTCACCCAGAAGAGTTAAACTGCCGAGTATCACAACGCAACTAAGCCCCACGCTGTCGTCCCCGACAGCAAGGTTATATCCCTTAAAAGGCCCCAATCCACTGCGTAGTACAAAAAAGAACCCCTGTTTGAACTCCACTATCAAACATGACTCATCAATAATCTCAAACAGTCCAGATGATGAGAGAGAAACACGTTCCTGAACAATGCATGAGGTCAAAGTTGAATTACACCCTTTTATTATTATTACCTTTTTAACTTTGCCACATTTTCAATTTGGACTAAATCAGACCGACAGTTAGGAAAACAGTGTTTTTGTGAGAAAGCTCCGCCTAGTGAGTAAATAATGAACTACAGCGTTAGCTGGAAATTTCCAGGGTTATAAAAACACACAGCAGTTGTTCTAGTGCCTGTTTCCTGTTTCCTGTTTCCTGTTTCCGCCTGTACGCGCCATCCATTGGAATAAAGTCCATCAAGGTTACATCAGAACCGCCAGACGGCGTCTGACGTCGCCGAGCACGACATGAGCATCACGGCGGCCTTCAAGGCAGCGCCCACTTTCAGTGTTTTTACTTCCTGTTGATGTGTCATACAGGGAAAACAGGAAGTGCTCAACCCTACAGGTGGAACAGGTAGGTGCAGCGTTCTGCATCCTTGTGCACGACCCGGGAAATGTGCTCATTCATTCCGGCCGATATCTGCACGGTCAGCAGTTCTGCAGAGACGCGGTCATCTCCGAACGATGGCGGAATAATACTTCCTCCCGCTTTTGTCATCCTCTGAGGAGACGAAAAGTGATGACGCAAGTCGTCTTCTCCTCAGGGGCGGAGATCAATAGTGTTAACCGTCATCTCGGCTGAGGCGTCGTCAAGTGCGAGAAGAAGTGGGAGGAGAGAACGCCGGGGAGGAAGGGAGCGAGAACTGCGTGAGAGACTGACGGATATTCCACTCCGACGCGGGTCCAGAGGCGATTAGTTGAGCAGTCAGAGTGGAAATCTTTATCTAAGAGGACGTGTGGGAGAGAGTTACTCTGTGAAAAGAACGAGTTCGGACAGAAGATTGAGGAGATTGTTTTTTCTCTTCCTCTCAGCCCCTTCCTCAACACTCCTTCACCTTCACACAAACTGGCAATGTATCGACACCAACGTCAACATTTCAGAATAAATATAAAAGTTGGACCCAACATTTGGAGGGTGGGACGTTTAGGACATGGGTGGGTCCACGTGCAAACCCAGATTAAACTAAATATATAAAAACAAACAAATATAACCCTGTGACAGAGGTCACGGGCGAGGTCACTCAGCTTCCATAGAGTTCTTCCTACTTTCATTATATTCCCGATTATTTTGTAAAGTCTGCCGGAAATCATTGTTTTAACTCGCCCAAAATACATCATGGATCATTTTCAAATCTTATAACCGCATAGACTTCAGTGGGAGGAAGAACTGGAGTGATTTTTGAGGAGAGGTCGGTTGTATATTTACTGACACTAGGGGGAGCTTTCGTGCCATAATTCCCAAACAGTTGTTCCTATTTAGTCCAAATCTGGCGCACATGAGTTGACTTGAGGAGATTTATTTTGTATACATCATATTCTACTCTAACAGTTTATATTTTACTCACCAGGGGGAGATAATTTAAGGAAAAACACAATTTTTTCGGACATACCTTTCGGACATTTTAGTTTGTTAAGCGACTGGTTGTGCAACGCAGGTGACTGGGGGCTTTTTCGGGGCTACGCCCTTGCTGAGAGTGACGACAACTAACCCAGGAGCTAAGATCACGTCCGCTGAGCCTCTCAGATGGCGATCCGCTTCATCACAGATTACCCATAATGCACCTATGAAAACCCGCTTTTAACTGTGCTTGTAAAAGAAAAAGCTGTAAAGTGTTTGATTGGCGTACGTGAAAAAAACCAACGGTGTGGATTGGCAGGCGGCGCCACCCGAGCACGTCTGCAGAGATGGAGCCTTTCATGGAGCCGGGGCGCGGTGGCGACAGTAACCACCTCATCATGCAGCGATTAGCCTCAAACTGGATGAGATGTGGTGGCGCTCTGCGGGACCCTGATGACGGCGCCGCTCTCTGGGGAGCAGAGGTTCTGTCGGAGGGTTCTCCATCAGCCCTGGTGCAGCCGGGGCCTTCAGGCCGGGAGCATCTGCACCCGCAACCTCCAACAGCTCCCCTGAGGGGGAGCTATAAATCAGCGGGGGGTCCTGACAGCAGCAGCAGGCGGAGGAGTCACCTTGGGTGGAGCCAGTGGCTTCTGGACGGGAAGACGCTGACATACAAATGAGTCGTTTTTATCTCCTCTATCGGCGTTTATCCTCCCACTTTTATAGCGTTCACTCTCAGCCGAGTGCCTCCATGTTTGTTTGTGTCTGATGCTAAAATTATATTATTTTAACTTTCTAACTGGACTATTTTAATTCATATATATATATATATATATATATATATATAACATTGTTCCTGTATTATAATTTGCATGTGTATTTGTATATATATTATGTATATGTATACATGTATGTGTGTAAATGCATGTATGTACATATATATATATATATATACATGTATGAATATATATACATATATGTACATGTAAAATAGTTCATAGAAAAATTGTCAATTTTAATAAAATTTATTCAACTTTTTGGTAAAGCATGTTTTTAGAAAACTATAAACCTTTGATTGTATAAAGTTAAATTAAACAAAAAAGGAAGAACATTTTTTTTCAATAACCATAGACAATTCTTCCTCATCTGTGGCCCCCCAGGGCTCCGTCCTTGGCCCCTTACTCTTTAGCATATACATGCTGCTACTGGGACACAGTATGAACAGGTCCAGACATTCTCCAATAAGAAATATGAGACTCAGAATGAACCCAACAAAACAGCTGAGCAGGACATTAAAGGCTTACGTCAAAGAAAAAGTGTTTTTCAGTCTGAGATGCACAGAAACAGAAGACATGAAGAGGAGGTTCTCCACATCTCCACATGGTACACTGAGGGCCTGCAGAGGGGTCCGGGCTCAGCCGCTATCTATCTGTCTGGTCCTAAAGAGAGGCGTCGCCCTCGCTGATGAGAGCGGCGCGTCAGCACATACTAGCCTCGCTCTGCCCCGAGAAGACGGCCATTACTGCCGCCGCCGCTCCCGCCCCTCTGATGGCCGTGTGGCAGCATCGCTGAGCAAATGGTAGATAATGGAGGAGCTGGCCGACCAAACCAGAGAGCCGTGGGAGTGTAAAAGCAGGGCTGGGTACCAACATCCCTCTGAATGTTGTCATCCCACGTCTGACAGGTTCTGTACAGCCCGTCTGACAATTTGTGTCACAGAGCGGCGAGGAAAATCACGGCTGCAGAGAGTCTGTCAGTGTTTTCGCCCCCACCCTCCCACCGGTGGGACATACAGAGTGTTGTTTAGTGGGTGGAAAGAACGCAGCATGTCATGTGATGCATTTAAGCCGTCGTGGTCCACTGGTTGCATTTCCATCCGAGGAGGAGGAGGAGGAGAACATTGTTCAATGCTGTCACAGTTGTGTGAGGAGTCTGCACACAGCCTTCGTCCTGAACCGCCGGTTCTTCTGGTGAAGACACATGGGACGTGACCATCTACTCTCCAGGAAAAACCTGGTATTGATGAAGCCTTTGAAGGTGGTCGCATCCCCCTTTTTTTGGTTAAAATAAGCTCCTCCTCTTTCAGTCAAACAGTGCGTTTCCACTTTTAATCTACTTATTTGCTTTAATCCGATGTAATTTTTTTTATGTTAACGCAGCCTTCGTACATTCACTGCAGGTTCCCAGAGTAACGCAGAGTAAGGGGCCCAGGACGGAGCCCTGGGGGACACCACAGCTCAAATGGGGCCACCAAGGACTAGGCATGTTTTTTAAAACATTATATGGTAAATTAAGAGTGTCGCAGAAATGAAATCCACCAAAAGCCCCAAAGAGGTATTATTCATGCAAAGAAATTAGTTTTCCATATTTGTTTTTCTATGTGAGGACATCAAAGCTTTTTTTTTTTTTTACAAATTTGTTATTTTTATCAATTTTTTTAAAACTATTTTGTTATCGTCACGTCATTTGCATAAGTTAATATATATTTCAATGTGCGCTACAACTCTATGTCACTAAAGTTGAACGGAATAATGCGAAAACAAATAAGAAGAAGAAGAAAGGGAATAATAATAAGAAATATTAATTATGCGAATAAATAAAAACTGCAGAGCGTCACAAGTTTCTATCCAGTGTTTTAAGGTAGTATGAAACAGAAGAATGATGATAATCCTGAATGTTTGTGACCGGTGGCAGAAGCTGCTGACCTCCAGGGTTCTTCTTCTGTCACTCATTCTTTCTTTATGAGGTTCGGAAACAAGGGTTTGACGTTGTTAGAATAAATCAAAGACGAGGTTCTGATCGTTCTGCACATTTCCTGACACATTTAAGAAGCGGCTGTCATCAAACAAGAAAAACACGTCTGGTGTTTTATGACGTAAACTGTCAGGATGTTACGTTCTTCCTCCTCGTGTTTGGATGTCAGACGAGAGGATTTACCAACACGTCAGTCAGTAACTAAAGAATCATTTCATACTTTCAAACGGTGAAGAGAATGCCAGGAGCGACGTTTCTCTTCGTCTGTGGAATGTCTCTACATCGTTACCTCCAGAGTTACTGCTTTTCTTTAAAGAACGTTTGGGTAAAATCAAATGCCAAAAATGTCTTTATTGTCTATAACCATCACCTGTAAGTCAAATGACTCACAAAAGAACTACTACATTCTTTTTATCTGAGACCATTCCTGCATACAGAACCTCTCCACCTCCTTCAGGTTCTGAGGTCCACGCTTGTGGACTCTCCTCTGCAGCACATCCCACAGATGTTCTGGTGGGGTTCTGGTCATGTGACTTTTATGGCCATGGCAGAACCTTTATTCTGTGACCTCTGAACCGTTCTTGGGTCTATTTTGAGGGGATCTTCAGATCATTGTCCTGCTGGAAGATCCTTTGGAGCAAAAACAGCTTCACAGCATCAGGCATCCACCACCAGACTTCACAGGGGGCTTTTCAATATGGCATTCTTTCTTGCTATGCCACACCCATCTTAGATGTTTGTTGTTGAAAAGCTGTACTTTGGTGTCGTCTGACCTCTGACTTTGTTCCAGTGAAAGTTTTTCTTGCTACCCGACCAAACAGCTGGTGTTGGTGTCGGCGCCATCTGATGGTGGTTAGGGAGACTTTCTGACCCCAAGATTCAACTGACCTCTGACCTCTCGAGCTGTGATCCTTGGAGAGTATTTTACCAGTCCAACCATCCTCCTCACAGTGTGTGGGGTCAGTTTGCAGACACTTCCTCTTCCAGGATGATGTCTAACATCTCCAGTCTCTTTAAACTTCTTCATTATTGATCTAACTGTTCAAACTGACATCTTGAACTGCTGAGAGATGTTCTTGTCTCCATTATTCAGATTTGTTCAGCTCTACAACTTTTCTTTGCTCCTCATTGCTGTGTTCTCTGCTCTTCATCATGGTGAAGACCCTCAGAGAGAATCAGGCCTGTGTCACCTCATATTTATACCCCAGTCCAACAGGAAAATTTCACATGTTTCCCCCATGTTTGAGAGGGTTCTCTGCGGCTTCCTCCCACAGACCAATAATATTTAACACAGGTGAATTAGTTACTCTGAAATTGTCCGTAGGTGTGTCTATGCTAGGACCTGAAAGAACCGAGGACTTGTCTAGAGTGAACCCCGACTCTCGCCCAACGCCAGCTGGGCCAAACAATTCCTGTGTGAACAAACTTAGTGATGGTGGAGAAAACAAAATACTTTTATCAGGCAGAAACCTCAAGCAGATCCTGACTCAGGGAAGGGCGGAACTCTGCCTTGACTGGTTGGGTGGAGGGAGTGATGTGCAGCAACAATGACAGACTCTACAAATACGTACAAATATTTATAACACTAAAAGATTTACCCACATAAGTACCAGTAAAAAGGATTTAAACACCTTCAAACAATCTGTCTCCGCTCCACCAGAACCCCTGTAGAACACCGAAACCCTCCTCAAACCGCTCCGGCAGACACGGAGATGAAAATAAGTTTGAAAATCAAACACTGAACATCAGTTAGAACTCCAAATAGCAGCCAGCTATTTTCAGGAGAGAGGGGAGAGAAATCACACCATGCTAGGAGCGCTAATTGGTGGGAGAAAAACCTCCACTAAAGTGAAACGGTGCTTTGAGGCTTTCACCCCACATTCGTCTCCGGGGACTTCTGACAGGTTTCTCACATTGTCAGAGTGTGTGTGTGTGTGTGTGTGTGTGTGTGTGTGTGTGTGTGCACTGTTCCGTAATTAAAATGCACACTTATTTTCACTCTGGATGTGTGAGCCGAGGTGAAAATGGAGACGCGAGGAAGACGTCTTAGAGAAGAGAGGAGGTTAACATCAGGCAGATGAACGCCGTCGCTGCAGCGCCCACTTTCTTTGTTTATGTACTGAAAGGTGAACACTTTGCATATCAGCTGGGGCAAATATATGTACATGAAAATATACCTCAAGTGTTTTGACTTCAGCTAAAGCAAAACACCGGGGCAGATTTTTGGCGTCTGATATTTTTGTGTGGCCTATTTTCAAGGTCCTCAACGATTTTATTGCGTCAATATATGTAAAGCAGTTACACTGGAATAAAAATAAGTAGTTTTATACCATTTACAAGGAAAACGGAAAAAAAAACCACACAAATTGACGCTTTGCAAAGACGCAAAGAACGACAGGCTGATGATATTTATAGACAGAAGAAGAACGGAAGGCCGTCCCTTGATTGACGTCTTTAAAAATAGGTCCCAGTCGGAGACGTACTGTAAAAGCATGATTTGTTAAGACCCTTATTTGGAAGAGTGCATCGTTTGGAATGTTTCAGACGAGCCGTTAAACTTTATGATGGGAGGCTGTCTGGGGATGCATGTGTGTGTGAGAGTGTGATGTACTGGATGTACCTGCTGCTTCGCCCTGTATAAACTAATTACTTTTAATTAAACTGCAGGATGTTCTCATTACCTTCTAATGACTTGAGCGTCTCTTCGGCTCTGCAGCCTGGAATATCAGAGGAAGAATCTGGCGCAACGTAAAAGACTGATTAGTCCAATATCTGTGGCGCCATTTCTTATTTTTCATATAGAAATATTGAGGTTTATTATTAAACCCAAATCAATCCACTTAAACCGCATTGAAAGCAATGAATATCGTAAGTCCTAATCCTTTAAATCCTCAGAAAGTGCAAACAGCAAACTCTAAAATCAAACCAGTCCTCGACAGCAAGGGTATATCCCAGAAAGGCCCCCAATCCCTTGCGTTGAACAAGTAATCCCCCTGATTGAACTCAAATTAAACGTAAAGTTATGTCTGGAAAAAATTGGTTTTTATAAAAGAAAAAAAAGAAGCTCCCCCTGAGGAGTAAAGTCAGAGTATCAGAGTAAATTATAATATGTACAAGATAGATCTCCTCAAATCGATTAATTTGCACCAGATTTGGACTAAATCTGACCAACGGTTGAGAAATGATGGCCTGAAAACCTTTGGAGATAAGGCTCCCCCTGGTGGTGGAAATGTGCAACCAAAATCATCCGAGTTAGTGGACAGTAAATAAGATGTTGTCAGAAAGTATGAGATGCAATTTTTACAAATATATCATATATTATGCATTTTTGAATAATTTAGTAATTCCACTAATTGCAAGTGTTTTTTTTTTCAAACCGCCGCATTAAAAAAAAAAAAATACACATCCACCGGCCAATCATGGAAATACAAACAGAACACAAAGCAGAAAAATACACAGTGCAAGCCTGGGTTACCATGGAGACGAGGCTCTCTAGACATATTGAGGATTTATAAAAAATACATTTAAAAAAGCCTCCCTGGAAGCATTATTCCATCTACAGCTTAAGAGCAGAGACACAGATCGGACAACGGTTTGGAGGAAGACTACTTCCTGTCCTGCCTCTTCTGCTTCCACTCCTGACATGATGCTAATGATGGACGTTCAGCAGCTCTGGCAGCGATATCATTACGGGGTTAAGAGAGGCGGACGGCGAAGCCACATGGAAGGAGTTCCCTCCACAGGTCTCTGAGGGTTACTGTGGGAGAGTCTGGGCGAACACAGCGGCGGACATGTTGCCCTACTGTAATTGGACTGGACACTCGGTAAACTCCAGAGCCCATTAACCTTTAACGGCAAATACAGGGCAGCAGGAGGCAAAGGACAACTGGAGGGACTGGGCTTCTCCAAAGAGTGACAATCACAGGGTTGACCTTCTCCTTCCTGTTTTGTCTCCGCTTGTCCTTCTGGGTTTGATGGGTGGAGGTGAGACTTGACGAGAGCACTAAACCACTGAGTCAGATGAACTCAGGTCACTTCAAAGAGGAACTACAGGATTCCTTTAATATCTTTCTCTAGCCTGACTGGCCCTGTGTTTGTGTTTCCCACCCATAAAAACACTCCTTTCTACTCACTCACTGAAATAACGCACTCTGTGCTGCCATTACCTTTAGCCGCTCAGCTAATGTTAGCTTCTTGAAACTTGCTATGTTCCTCTGGTTTATTCATTTTTAAGTGTCTAATTTAGTTCAAACTCTTTCAGGGTTGTTCTGCCGCAGCTTATTTTGCCTTTATGTTTAAAAACCATAATTGACAGTATAGATACATATAAACATGCAGCGGGCCTTGCTGAGGGTTCTGAGGTCCTGCTAGCTTTAGCCACTCTGCTGCCGTTAGCTTCTTAAAACATGCTATGTTCCTCGGGGTGATTAAATTAGAAGTGTGTGATTGGGTTCGTTGGGCCGAGCGTTTTCGAGGTTGCTCCATCGCAGCTGATACAAATTGCGAGCTTTGTGTTTCCCGGTTTAATTGCGAGATGTTTGGAGCCGGGCTAGCTAATGCTTGGTGTGCTTGTACGCAGCATGCATGTAACCAGCAATGAGAGAGGAAGCTCGTCCGAATGTCCATTTCATTTAACCAGGCCTCCAGGCGCCGAACAATCGGCCGGCCTAACGACTACTTCCAACCCTCTCTTATGGTCATGGGTTCTGGGTAGAGCCCTAAAGAATGAGGTCAAGCGTAAAAATGACTGAGTGGCATAGTTGGCATTTGAATGAAGCCTCTCAAATACAAGACAATAAATCCCTGGAGGTACAGAGGAGATAATCGTAGTACTAAGAGATAAGACTTTGAGAAGTGAGACCCTCTTGACCTAACTGCGTTCCGAGACCCCGAAAGAGAAAATTCAACGACTGGAGACATGAAGAGCAAGAAAGATTAAAGCAGGGCTGATGGATGATGGGAGCAGCAGTGTCCAGGCCCTTCATTCCAGGAAGCCAAATCAGTTTCCTCCTGGTTTCCCTGAGGCTGTTCCAAGATGAGAGCTCCAGCTCCCCGCCGCCCGCATCCACAAAGGAGAGCGCGGCCGCGGCGAACCCGTGACATGTGACAGGGAGAGTGGGAGTGTGTGCAGAGACGGCGAAATAGAGACATGCTATCCCTTATTTCATCTGCACAGCACAGAAAGTGGTTATCCTTTTAGTCGGGGTTACACTGGGAAGCACCGGAATGAGGGAATGTCGGGAAGAGAGAGGGAACGTCATGCCGAGAAGAAACTGAAGGGGGGGGGGATAAAAGATTGTGTCCTTACAGAGGAGATCAAACATGACTCATCGAGGACATGAGAGGTGATGAAAGAGAGCAAAGGAAAGTAAGCTGAGGACAGAAGGGGACAAAAAGAAAGCTGACAGAATGAATGTGACTTTATAAGACCCCCCACTTTCACTCTGAACCCCGTCCCTCCTCAAACATCCACCATGTTGCACTCTCTCACCTTTGAAGTTGCCTAGCATGCTGAATCTTTTTATACGCACTGCCAGGGGTCCCGGCCAGGCACCCAGAGTGAGCCGAGTGGGACAGGAGCGAGGCGTCTGGGAGGCAGGCGCCGATTTATATTCAAGATCACACAGAATGTGCACCTCCGGCATAATCCACCCAAAAAAAAAACAATCAGGAGGAACGGCAGACGAGGAAAAAGGCACTTCCTTGCCGATTCTGTCCAACTTGGGACATCGTCGGCACGTTTGCGTCGGCATATTATGCAGAAACGTAAAGATCCTACACAAACACACACCCTCCGGCCTGAGCGTGGGTGGGATGTGTGGATGTGGGACTCAGGGGGAGGTAGCGCGCTAATAAAATTAGCTTTAATCCTCTTTCTCTGCAGGAATAAGACGTTCCCCTCATTTTCCCAACGACGAGAGAGGAGGGAGACAAATGGAATGTCCCATTCCTACATGACGTTGTTTTTGACTTGTAGTGGTGGTAGGGTCCTGGTTTTAGGTGAGGTTAAATACATCAATCAGTCAGGAGTCGTATTCAAGTTTAAGATAAAAGTTAAAGCACATTTACTGGTTTTAGAGAAGATTCTTTCAGTCATCTGTCTGAAAACTGTTTTGCATTGAAGCTTTCCTGCTACGTTTTCTTACGAACAGCGCCGTGTCTTTAGCGTCCGTTAAGATAATGACATCAGCGTGGCTCTGCCTCAGCAGGAAGTTTTACACAGATGAACAAAAACACAGACGATCAAATGCAGTTTTTAAAAACAGAAGCACATTAGGGGCATGGTTCCCCGAATAAAAGTCTTTAAAATAGATCAAAAATGATAAATTATTATTAAGATACGGTGTTCTCCAGAATAATTGGCACCATTTTACAAAAAACTTGTAAAATTACACACAGAAATGTCTAGATTGTTCTAACCGATAATCATTAAGTCAAATCATGGGTACAAGCAATAAAGCAGAGCAGAGAACACAGAAATGAGGAGCAAAGAAAAGTTGTAGAGCTGCACAAATCTGGCAATGGAGACAAGAACATCTCTCAACTCAAGCTAAAGCTCTTACAGTTTGACAAACACCAATGGGACTTTCACTGGAAAAAGGTCAGAGGTCAGATGAGACCAAAGTAGAGTTTTTTGCCTGCACATATCTAAGATGGGTGTTAAAAAGAAAGAAAGATAGTCATAGACCCATAAGACCTAAAAGCCTGTCAGGAACCTTAAAGTGGGTCGTGGTTGGACCTTCCAGCAGGACAATGATCTGAAGATCACCTCAACATCAACCCAAGAATGGTTCAGAGGTC
>VRLP01007228.1:0-23037 GCA_009660295.1 Lophius piscatorius | reverse complement strand
GCCCCGGGCTGAGGTGGTGATGTCGTACTGAAATGACAGTAGAGAAATGAATTCAGACCTACTGATTGGCATTGAGGAGAAACATGGCAGGTTGTAATTGGATGAGAGGAGGAAGAACCTTGAAAATAGCAGGAACGTGCTTATGACATAAAAGGTTATGCACAGAGATAGTCACCTGACTGAACTTTTGCCAAGCTTCATTATAATACATTTAAGCATTTAAGCAACAATAGCGCTGTTTTACTAGGTTGTTGCTCAAGATGAGGCACAAACTAAAATAACATGGCCTCAACTTGTCTTCCTTTAATACTAGTGTGAGACATTTTCTCCAAATTCCATTCGATTTCTAAAACATACTAACAGAAGGACCAAAGGCGGCAGTGGTCTTCAGACAGTACACATCTCATTCTCCTCCTACCCTGCAGCCATGTTTTATGCATCTCCAGGAGACGGGCCAGATAAAACGGTCAGTATTGGGTCATTATTAAGATGATTTAGGCGGGGCAGATGTTCTGAGGGGTGGATAAAGGAGGGTGGTGGTACTGGGAGCTGATAGGTGTGATGTATTCATCGGGATGGAAGCTCCAACCTTGAGGATGAATTTCTGGCCTGGCCTCCTAAACACACTCACACAATCACACAGACACACACAAACACATATCCCCAAAGTCAACACTGCTGCCGCTTGATTGACAGCTCTTCAAATGAGTGTCTGAGTAGTGCAGGGCTCTGGCCTCCAAGTAAGTGGGCCGTCAAATTACATCCAGGGGACCATCTGGCCCCCGCTCCCCTGGCAGAGGAGATCTATTTATTTGTCTGTTTATTTGCTGGGTTTAAATATTTGGTGGGGGGAAAATATTGAATTTTTGTCCCCTGGTCAAAGTCCCCTCATATTTAGTTAATAAAGAGCAGAGGAGGATGTTTGCCCAGAAAAGTGCGGGAGAGGGGACTTTATTTAAGGGAGTCCACAGAGAGAGCGGGTGACCTTCTTCACATGGAAGAGCGGGTTGTGTACTCTGAGCTCACTCACTCCCACTGCCTCCACCAGCCTCCGCCATTCTCCTGTGTACTTAGACGTGTTTCCCCTCCTTTTCGCCACGCTCTCCTGTCATCTCCCATCCATCTTTTAGTTTTGAAGCATCTTTCCCTTCTCTTTTCCATACATTCCCTTCTCTCTCTCTCTCTCTCCTTCTCTCTCTCACGCTCTCTCTCTTTCTCCTTCTCTACAGAGCCTTGCTCTATTTAACGGGAGTCTCTCTGGATTCCCCGGGCTGCATCCAGGTTAAACTCTTAATTGCCTCAGCAGTGGGTGGTGTTAGGCGCCGGCTCAGCCTGTCCTAGTGCAGGGGGCTGCAGTGTTATTGAGGGGATGAGTTGTGCTGTGTTGGATTGTGGCTGGTACAAGCTGGCAGATAGTACTGTAACATGTTAAAGACTTATTAACATAGATATGGATATCTACCTACCTACCAACTATTTTCTCCGTGCATGCTGCTAATGTAAATTTGGACACCTACAGTCTCTTCCCTGTCTTGCCTTGCCCGAGTGTTTGAGTGCATCAGTCAGTCTGATGGCTACAACACCCGCCCACCTTGTTACATACAACCACAAAACAGACCTGCTTCGATCCAAGAGCCAGGCTGTCACTCTGCTGAGTCCTAGAAGCACTAGCATTAGAGTTAGGATCTAATGCGTTTCCGTCGCTAAAATAAAACTTGTAACACGCCCGCTCGGCTAATCAATGGGATCGATGGTGTATCACGTTGCATCCGCTTATAAATATGCTGACAACTGGCAGGTCCTGCAACATCTTTTTCCCCTTCCATAACAAATTGTAAACCTGAACCTAATGTGAGCTTGAAGACTTGGGAAAATCCAGCTTTAGAGGCCACAATGCAACCCTGGCTCATTTCATAAGGCTATATTAGCGAGTTAATGCCGCTGTCTCAGTGCTCCATCCCTGCCATTGATTCCTGTTTAAAAGGTTATGGATAGTCGATACCACCTCCTCATCGCCATCTGTCTCTATTTACTAATAAATAAAGTGGAGAGCCTTGACTGCTTTGGCCAGGCCTGTAAAAGCATGCATGCTAATGAATACTGGGCCTCTGTGACCGATGTTAAAGGGAGAATGTGGAGACCCACTAACTCAGCCTCGATGGCTCTCTGAAGGCACGGCTCTCCAATCATGATAATTGCCCAACAGTCCTGTTGTTGTTCAACATCGCTCATCAGGCAAAATGCGGTTTCACTATGGCTGCATAGATTTTTCTCCTACACTTTCTTGGATGTTCATTCTGGGTTTTTTTCCCTCCTAGTTGTGTGTAGGCCAGCCCTTGAGGTCTTGTCTAGTCGTTTGTCAGATGTGGCCCGTGAGCGCTGCAGCAACACACTCCGTCACAGTGATCCAATGTGGATCATACAGATGGGCTCATCTGGAAGGACCCTCATTATGCATTTGCATTAAAAGATCGTCAATCTTTTCTTTCCAGCTGTCTTATCTCATTCGTCCTAGTGTTGTTATATCTGCATACATTCAATCGGAATGACCAATATTTTTTATTTTAATATGTAGAAAGCATGATCTGTGTTTATTATTTATAATGTTATGTAAAATTATGTCCATAATAAAAAAATCGAATTTTTTTTTCATTTGAACAAGATGTAGAAGAAGTGAAAGGACACATACAAACACAAACACACACACACACACGCATACATTGCCGTACACTCCATCTGATTTGACACTGATTTCCTGAGTGATGGAGTGGTGCCGATGTGTTAAGGCCCTCATAGCTCAGCATAACACAATACTGCTGTGTCAACTGTGACCCCAGCGACCCTGAAGGAGTCAGAGAATGGTCTGCAGGGTCGCTCTTGGACTCAGGTGAAATGGGGGGGGGTCAAAGGTCAACTGTCCAGTGTGTCAGACTTGCTGATCGGGAAGTGTAGCCTCTTGCTGCAGGGTGTACACAGGGAGTGTCATGTTTTGGACACATCCTCACAGTCTGCCATAAATCTCCCATGCTTACATGCCGTGGAGTCGATACGCTGCAGGAAAGTGGTGAAGATGTCAGCAACAACAACTCAAAGTAACTGTGCAACAGCTGAGTGCTGCTGGCTAGATTGGTGTTCGTAGCTTGGAGGGGCTACGTTACAGTTACTGTGGGGTTTTTTGCAATAATTCCATTGTAAGAAGTCACTAATACTGTACTGTTGAACGCTTTAAATATTGTTTTTTTAATATTTTTATAAAATTATTTTCTTTTGTTTCAATGTAAAAAACATTTACCATAATTTACCCACCACTCAGAGTATAAGTACTCTTTTTCTCCCATCTGTTGTAGTCTCACACAGCGTGAAACAGCGCAAAATTAGATGTTTGTTTTTCCCAACCCTTGCTCTCCATCTGGGGCTCACTCCCACTGTAGACACATCCAAACGGACCCCCTACCTTTGCCGCACCGAGGCAGTCCATCCTTCCATCCCTGACTGAGAGCCTTGAGTTAAAGAGTTCATTGTTGTTCTGAGCAGCTCCAACATCCTGGTAGTGCTATGAAGGGAAAACAGCAGCACGGCAGTCGAGTTTCCTTCCTCTGTCTCCTCTGAAGCAGCCTCTGCTGGCTGTCCGGATCAAACTGGCCCACAGTGTGGTGCCGAGTCCAGTCTGCAAACAAGAGGAGGCCTGTGCTTTAAAAGACTCAAAGCGGGGAACCAATAAAAATTTCACTTTCCATCCATTCTAGAAAGGGTAATATTACAAGTGATTGTGTGTGTTACCTAGGTGTGTTTTCATATCTTTCAGACTCCCCCAATTCTTCTTCTTTCTTTTCTCCAATTTGTGACTCTTATCCATAAATGACACAAATTAAACACAAGTGACACACTTCCCTTCATCACTCTGATGCTGAGAGGATGCTTCATAGAAGAAAACCTTTTACAGATATAAAAAAGTGTGGTTATTACCACAGGAAAACAATAACAGATCCGGACAGTTGGCAAATCGCAAATTTAACAGCAGCACTTCACTCATGGTTGACAGGTGATCACTGAGCGTGGTATCAAAACACTTAAAACTTTTAATCATAAAAAAATGGATCAGATTCTTTTCTTTTTTTTTCTTTTCTTTTTAACCATGTAGCTAATTAACTATAACACGGAAAATTCAGGTATATAATGAGATAACTATAGTTATCTCATTGCTGCAGATCCTTTGTATTATTGTGATAATTCAAAAACTCATTTGTGTTTTTGAATTATCACATGTTTGAAATATGATCTCACGGATCATATTTCAAACGTTATACCCACATCGACCTCAGTATTATTACAAGGTAGGAAATAATAAATGACAAGTCATAAGATATTCTATATTAGTACTTAAGTAAAGTAACTGTACTTTACGTAAGTGTTTATCTCTATGTCCTTTTACCTACATTTAAACCTAAATATTTGTACTTTCTTCACCTTTTTTCAAAACAGGCTTGTTACTTTAGACTTTTTAACTTTTCCATTATTTTCATCACTTTGCTGAAATAATCATTGATTTCAATCCTAATGCCAAGATTTTGATACATAGAAAACATGATCTTGTGGTGTGTCCATGGTGCCTGGGGTTAGAAGTAAAGGGACTGGTGGACTCCAGCCCATGGAGGGATCGTTATGGCGAAGGTGGAGGTCGACCATCAACGTGTACCACACATCAAAAGATCTTTGAGAATGTTTGGAGTCTTTACTTTTTCTCTTTTGCTTGACTAAAGAAGTTGAATCATGACCTCTATTTTACCTGAGTCTTTTTGTTCAGAAGTAATAGTATTGGTACATAAGTAAAGAACGTTTGTAAATCCACCACCTCTGGTTCTATCAAAGGCCATAAAAAGATAAGGAACTTCATTATTACAGTGTCCTTTCTCTGATCACTGCTGTCTACATTTTGATATTTCATTTTGAATCTTTACGCAGACAAATTTAAAAAGTTTAAAAGACTCGTGTCTGCCCCTTTCATCTTTGTTCATCTTTTTTTTCTGACAGAAAAGAAGACAGGCACTCCTTCATCCTCTCTCTTCTCTCCCATCCCAACCCATCCCCCTCCTCCTCTTTTAGCTTTCACCCCGCACTCGCTCTGTCCAGGGAGTCATTATTGCTTCGGTAAATATTTCATCGGTCTCAATACCTTTGCACACAGCCACCTGCCAGCCGCGTCTTCTCTTGCACACAGACCATGGATAGACAGATCAAATGAAAGAGAGCAAAGTGAGACAGAGGAGTAGGTGGTGGAATGATAGAAAGGGAGAACAAGTAAGCTCTCTCTGTCCACTTAGCATGCGTTCATATTTTCAGAGAGATAGAGCTCTCTGCACCGTGTCATGGCTCCTAAAAAAACACAGTCCTTTTAAGAGATGGAACGATTCCCCGGATGTTGAATGTCGAATCTGTGCCCAGAAACGTTTTGTTTTCTGAGGCCAATTTATTTGGCCCTGAGCGTTTTTATACAAATAAAAAGTGTTGGTTCTGTTTGCAAGACGGTTGAGCTTGGAAAGGAGCGTGAAAGAGAACGAGCGAGAGTCAAAGAATGAGCCGAGGCAGAGAGAGAATACTAAGCTTCTCCTTGGTCCGACCTTGAGGAGGCTTTTAAACAGCACCCACTCTCCCATTTACCATCCCTTCCTCCTCTTTTTGCTTTCCCAGCTACAGCTATTTACATCAACTGGGTTAGAGAAGGGTCTTGCATCACCTGCAGTGTCCTCGATTTCTTACTTGGCCTGTGTCACTCTCCTCACTTTTTACTTTGAGGAAGACTTAAAAAGAGGAGCAATCCAAAGATGAAATATTCAGCGCGGATATAAGCGTTTGAGAGTGGTTAACTTGTTGCCACAAATCTTTGACTTCATAAATAAATGGTCAACAGTGACCTCTTCCACTGCCCTGTCTCCGCTCTATATATGACTGCGATGTTTTTGCGCCCGGGGCTAAGCCCTTCCAGCAAGTTCTCGCCCTTAAATATGGATAAGATGTGAAACGCCTCCGGACACGCATCTATGTAGTCAGTATAATATTGAGAAAAGCTCAGCCATATACACCCGGCAAGACCCCGAGAATAAAAACCTTTTTAAATATTTGCGCCACCTTGGGAAATGCAAGCCTGAAACAGGGGGAGTGCAACAAGGAATATTAGTTTAGACGTGTTTTACTTACACTTGTATTCTGTATCCAGAATCAGCTTTGTGGGAATCAGTATCGTCGTTTCCATAAAAACATGGCTGATGATGGTCACCAATTCATCTAGAGTATTTTACCTGTTACTACTAGTTACAATTTCACCATGTGTTGTCTTTCCTCCCTCTCTTTTCCCAAAATACGCCAAACATCCTTGATTCAGTGCACAGAAGAACTTGACGCTTGGTTTCCTTTGAGATTTCCTATGTAAACGCTTGTTCTCACATTGGCTCGTCTTGTTGGACATTTCTAGCAGGAAATGAAATGAGCCCATAACAAATGTCTCGGTTTCTGTTGAAATCTTCAGAGAACAGCAGCTTGCCAACAGTTGCAGTGTGTTTGCATTCCTAGAAATCCCCCGGGATGGTGACTCCCTTTGCTTCTGGATTGAGGGTGAGCGGCTTCTCTCTTTGACTGAAAAAAGAAAAATAGGGAAAGAGTTGCATAAGTATTATTAAAGAAGGATTTAAATAACTTTTGTAGATATATTTAAGTCCATTTGTATTTAATTTGTGTGAATGGAGATAGGATCCTAGTCTGGCCAGTCCATTTAGCCAAGTGTGCTAATCTGCAGGTGAAAGGGGGACTGCAGGTGTGATTATAGCGCCCTTGAAGACAGGTTTGGCTACCTCTGGAAGCAAGTTGAGCTCAGGTCATGGACAATCTATGCCTCGTTGGTTTTGTGTGGTCATAAGTGTCTGTGTGTGCATGTGTCATTGTGAGAATATGTAGTGTGCTAAAAGCCATGAGCCTTGTAGCCATAAATCAGCAATAGGAAGTGGTGTGACACGGGCTGCAGGGCCCTGCTGATATGGACTGGGACTATAATGGGGCCCGTTTCAGGGGTGAGGAAGACATCAGCTGCACTGATCTGTGCTGTGCTGCAGGCCATTGGAGATTAGGACTATTCGGGAAGAAATACTATCCAGGTCACTGGAATGATGAAAACTTTATTCTTCAGCATGTCCGCACCCCACACACTCCCGCTTCTGTACAGTATGCTCAATTGAAGTCTTGACAATACTGTATCCCCCCATAAATGATGAGCCATATTCACAGTTTGTTCAATGTAGGCATACAGACAGCAGCGTTTGTTATTCTGTCTGTTTGTTGCAGATAGGGCCAAGGTCTCGTTAGCTGTCAAGCCATGCATCCACAAAGCTATTCTCTCACTTATTGATGGAGATCCAATAAATTACAGGCTCAAACAAGAGAAGCAGCAAAAAAAACAACAAAGAACCCTTGTAAAAGTTTCCTGCGAGCTCCTCATATTTCAGTAACACTTGTGTGTAAACAAAGAAAAAAGGATAACGAAAGTCAGGAAGATCCCAAAAGCATTTTCTCTTTATTTTGATTTTTCTTCCTCTTTGGTCAGACTCTGTCTGGTCTTGCTATTATCCTGGGGCATTATCAGTGTGTAGCTGCCTCTTCAGATCAGGTTGGTGATAAGGGCTAAATAAATGGAATGCTTGGCTAGTGGATGCAGGTCAAGCCTTTTTTGGCACTATTTTTTTCACGTGTTGTAGTGTTTGTCTGCAGGGGAAGTGGAGGGTTAACAATGGGCTCTGCAGTCTAATGAACTTATTGATTTCAGTTTCAGGGCTGTTCTCTCCCCGCCCGATGCTTCTGATGCTTTCATCCAAAGCTGGACATAAATTAGTAACCATGTCTCTTGTTTGATGACTTTTTTTTATTTTTTTTCAACACAGTCTTGTTCACTCAGCCTGCCTCTCTGGGACAGGTTGCTATCTTGGAAATGCTGTTTATAAATGTGTTAAAAGATTATGTGGTTAGATGGATGCCATCTCTGTGTTTGTGTTTTCGGTGTGGCTTATCATACACCTGTTCCTGACAGAGATGGACCAAACCAAATGACAAGATGTACGTCTGTCATTTTAAGTATTTGTGTATGTGTGTGTGTGTGAGTTTGTGTGCGCCATGCGGGGTCATTGAAGATGGTGAGTGACCTCTTCCCAAGGGGTCAGGGAGCAGCTGACAACTGTTTGTATATGTCTGCGTGTGCATGTATGCGTGTGTGCCTGTGAGTACATGCGCATCCACTGCTAATCCATATCATGTATCACATGCACATGTTTTCCCTGCAAATTTGTGCACACTTTCAAAAGCAGAGACTAATGCCAACAGAAGTGAGGGTAGCACATTCCCAAAAGAAGCCAAGCTCATGGAAAATGAGAGGCCACTGATGCTAGGACAGGAAACCTTCTCGACCCGGCCCTAACGAGCACTGTGGGAGCCTCCACTCTGGACCCGGGTTATCTGATACCCCCGATGATATCCAAAGGCTAAACAGTTAAAAGGTCTGACTGCTATATGTAGATGTGCAACACCCCCTGTTCTGAATCTGATACTCTGGGAATCACAATAACAAGGCTGTGAGTCCTGGTCAGTATTCAAGAGCTACCAGTCAGCCTCCCACCGACAAATTCTGGCTGTAGGGAGCCAGAGAGAGAGAGAGACAGAGAGAGAGAGAGAGAGTGACAGAGAATTGATGCTGAGTAGCACAGATTTTAATAGGGCTGTCAGAGTCATATTGTTTATGTCGTGTTCCAAATTAATCCATTCTTCCTTTATGAGCCTTTGCAGCCACCGTAAATTGCAAGCACGAGGCCAGTCCACTGTTGAGTTACGCCTCGGGGATCAGTGCCACACATGAGCGGAAAGTAAATCATTTCCCCCGGATTTAACACTGGGCTATACCTGGGCCCTTTGTAAATAAAGCTATGGATGTTTTTACACCCCCCTGTTTTCTCTCTCCTGCCTCCAGGGTTCTTATTGAATCTCAAAAGGAAAGGGAGTGAAGGACAGAGAGAGAAACATGAGAGAATGAGAGGGAGCAATGTTGAAGGAAGATTGAGGGAGGAAATAAGGTGAGTGAAAAACAGGGGAAAGTCAGGAAAGAGATTCCAAGTGATGAAGGATGAAGGTACTTGAACCAAGATATCTTGGTGAAACAGACAAGTCAAGAGAAAGGATGTAGATGTGATGTATGCTCGGAGTGCTGATTCCCTGGATTCTCAGGGTGTTCAGGTTGAGATCTGTCAGACTGTCTGAACACAGGGCCCAGTGTGAGGCACTGCTCTGGAGCTGCGGCCACAGAGCAACTCCACCAGCACAACCATCAGGGCAGGGCAGGTTTACCACGATGCCGTCAAAGCCGCAACCACCCTCCTTCTCCTCCAGTAGCCCGTATCCATCTCCCTAACCTCAGGAGAAGTGCCTGAACTTTTACAAGAAGAGAGATGGAGGAGAGAGAAGGACACAAAGAATGGCCGGGACAACTTGTTCATCCCGGCTGCAAGTTGGAGAGAGCCAAAGGGAATGGAGAATGTGCGTGTGGCTCTGTCAGGACTTCATGAGTTATACATGAAATGCTATGTGAAAATGCTTCCTGTGTCCTGTGAATCATGCTTTTTTCTTTCTTACCTCGTTTTCTTCTGTAGGCCCCCTCCTCCCTTCCTCTTTCCCTCCACCATCGCTTTCAAGAGCTCAAAGTTTGCTTTTCTTTTGACAAAGTATTCCCTGGTTGTTAAATGTTAATCAGTGGCAGACAGCATGGTGACATTAGAGGCTCCGGCTTCTGCTGGCATACCGCTCTTCAGCCGCTTCTCATCTCGGATGGTATTGGGATGCTGATATGTCCGTGGACCGCAGTGAGAACACTGCTAACTAGAAGAGGCTGCCTTTGCTCCCTTTGTAGAGTCCAAACCCAATCATTACATAAATAAACCTCTAATTCATTCTTAACACAAGCATTTAACCTATTCATTATTCATATCTCCCACAATGCCAGGGGGCAAAAACCAGTGCTGTCCTCGCCCAGTTTCAGGGAGAGGGATGAATTATTCAGGATGTGCCAGGCTAGACTGTTCTCCCTGTTCTCCACTGCTGGAAGCAATCATCTTGCTTGGACACTGTTGTCTGTGTGTAAACTGTCTGTACTGTTCTTCCTCCATCTGTTGCCTCTGTCCGTCTCATCTTTTCTTACCTCCATTGCATCATGCCATTTTTTTCAAGTGGGATTGCTTCGATTTGTTTCTTTCTCCTATACAGTACATTCATAATTTCATGTTTCTCTTTGCTGCTCTCTCTGCTAGATGCATTTTTATACAGTAGTCTATACATTTTCACTTATGTTAACCCTCAGCCACCGTCTTGTACCTTGCTATCTATTTTTGTTATCCCTCTACTTTCCACATTGGTACAACTTTCACCTGTTATCTCTTTTGGCGCAACAGGCAGTCACACATTAGAGGATGTTCACAGAGATTAAACCCACATCAGACAGTCATGAACACCCGGAACTTTGGATTCAGATCTCAGTCATCAGAACACTGAGTTGGATTCAGCAACAGGATAAACTATTGAATAAAGCAGTTCTTACGCCTGGTGTCCATAGATTGAAGAACTAAATCACCTCTCGGTGTTCAGAAGTTTAAAACCGTAGCTGAGAAACAGAAGAGATAGCATCAGCTGATCTGATTGTGCTCTTACTGTTTGTTACAGGTGAGCCAAGATACTGTATATGAGTTTTCCACCATAGGGTAGCATCTATCATCTATCATCTATCATCTATCATCTATCATCTATCATCTGCCCATTGCACAGCTGCACCTGGACTACTTTAATATTTATATCTATATGTATATATAATATTATATGTATGAATGTATGTATGTGTGTGTATATATATATATATATATATATACATACACACATACATATATACACATAAATTCATTCATTCATTATCTACCGCTTATCCTGTTCAGGGTCACGGGGGGGTGGAGCCTATCCCTAACATCGGGCGAGAGGCGGGGTACACCCTGGACAAGTCGCCAGTTCATCGCAGGGCAGACACACAACCACACACTTACAGTCACACTTACTCCTATGGGCATTTTTGTGTCACCAATTCACCTATATCACATGTTTTTGGACTGTGGGAGGAAGCCGGAGTTCCCGGAGAGAACCCACGCAGACACAGGGAGAACATGCAAACTCCTATACACACTCCAACATACATAGTTAACATTAGTAGTCTTTACTCAGAATCCTTATTTGACATAAATAATGTCTTCTATTTAGTCTAATTTGTATGAAATAACTATTTCGAGTTTAATATGCAAATACAAATAAATGATACTTAACTTAAAATCATTTGTTAAAACCAGTAATATATTTTCTTCTAATTATATTATATGATGACATCTTTATTTTAATTATATTCCGTTTCAAATAATATGTATTAAAGTGAAATCATTTAACAGTACATGGCAATTTTCCAATATATTTTATTGTTGAAACACATTGGAACTAACAAATAATGTTTGTTTCACCATAATCTCAAGCCTCAAACACATTGAGGCTTGAGATTATGGTAAACTGTTACTGGTTCCAAAACAATAACCTCCTCTGCCTCTATTTGGAACTGTAGGGTGGTGATGTCATCATGGCTGAGCAGACAGGCAGTAATCGGAGGGCCATGAGTGATGATGTCACCAGTAGCAGCTAAACAGCTTCAAGTGCTTGTGCATAATCATTTATGTTTTAAAGGGATAGTTCAGGTTATATGGGACCAATTCATATTTTAATTTTTGTTTTAGATGATACACAGCTGTATATCCCTGTAAAGCCTATTAAGGCAAATAACCTCTCCAGTCTTATAAATTACTGACTGGAGTTCAGTTATATCAATACAATCATTAATAAGATGGATTTTTTTAATCATTATACTTTCCTGGATCATCATTTATTGCTATATATCTAAGGATTTTGTTATATTGTTTTTGATAAGTGATGTAAAATACTTAATTACTTACTTTGCGTTATGCAACTATATTATCATTAATATCATTAATTATTGAATTAGGTTTTATTAAGTTGCTTGTGTATTTTCAGTATATTACCTGGAGTAGAAGAAACTTGTTGTGCTTCCAGATCAGAGAAGCAGACTTTTGACCTGTTATGTTTGGAATTTTTAGGTGCGCACTTCTTGAATAACTAAATGAGTCATTTACTCTTTGCCCTTTTTCTCTTGGCCTTGCATCCATGTATTACCATTTATGTGTCCCTGTTGGTCTGCTGCCTTCTCCGAACTGGAAGAACAATTTTTTTAGGTAATTCAGTGAGTATACAAAAGTACCTTTAACCCCTTACAAACAACCCAAACCACCCCTTTAATCGTATGTGCTACTTAAATGCTGGGAGACCCTAAATCTTAGGTGTCTCTACATGTAAGACCTCATCATTACATACAAGCAGACATACGGTGCTCATGTATCTGTTACTGTGTGCAACAGCACTACATCCCTCACAACAATACACATACTAAGATGGAAATATCTGCTCTCAAGCAAGATAAAGGAAGTCACAAAAGAGGCACAGGTCAAACTGATTTTTATGGCAGCACCTTACAGACTTTCAATGTGTGTGTGCATGACCTTCTTTGAGACCACCACAAACATACCGGCCTATTTTAATACCTTGACTGGGGCTGCAAGGCCCACCATGAAAAAAAGCAGCAATGGCTTCTCAAATTGGGCTTGACATAACATTTATTGACATTGCAAGCAAACCTCGGTCTTAATTCACTGTGCCCAGTGTGAGAAGTACCTGTGTGATGAACTGGAATGGGCGTTTGTTACCTGAGATGCAGTGCATATTCAAGTCCAAACAGAATGCACAGAGCTCTTGGCAGGTGTTTAATCTTGTCCATCTCAACTTCTCCCTCAATGCTCAAAGATGATCTTCATAGAGGCTGGACTGAGATGTATGGAAGATGAGGAACCTTCATGCTCAATGAGGAGGTGCCCAAAGTCAAGGTGCTGGGATGAGTCTTCATCACAATCCTTAAAAGGAGCAAAGACGTAAGAATTAGATATCTGATCCAAACTAATTCCAGCAGCATATGAGAGTTTCTTTGGTGACATTTTATTTAAATATAAATTCTGGCCAAATCTTACATAGTGCTCCTTTAAGAAACAATTTCAACATAAAACCAATCCTGACATTTCTCATTTAATAACCATCAATTATGTCAAGTGATATAGTCTGTAGTTACAGTGGAGTCAGACACATGAGGGAAGATGGGAACTCCTGGATAAAAGAAAAATCAAGAAAGTTCTGGAAAGAGGAGTAGCTATTAAGGTTACCTAGTGTAATTTTTTCACGGTTTGATCTCCAAAAAAGTAAATCCCATCAGTCCTTACTGTTTATTAGTATCAGGGAATTTTTTTTTGTTTTTTATGATTGCGAACTTCATCAAATCAAACACAAACTTACTGGGTTGACTGAGAATGAGTGGAACCTTTAAGAACTATTAAATAATTATAAAAAATTCCAGATTAGACTATGACAGGTCTTTTAGATCATGTCTGACAAACCTGAACACCAGCGTCCAAATATAAGTTGTCTCTGTAGTCTGGAGGACAAAATGACAACATAACTTAGCTTTTATGTAATAATTTATTCATAGCTAGAATAACAAGGACTGACTGGAGAATAAGACAGCTGAACCAACAATTTTGATCACATAATTAATACATTACCACTTTTTGTGACACGTTGTCACTACATGAACTGTGAAAAATAAACTTAGGTCTGTTGTGAAAGCTTTGTCAAGAGCTGCCCAACGTTCCCTCTCTTAGATCAAAATATGCCGAGAAGACAAGAACTTTGGAGATCGATTCTTTCATAGAGTTCCTGCTTGAGGTCCTCGCCTAAAGTCCTGTTGCACTCCATGCTCATCAGAAAAACACAGAGAATTATACAGTATTGCATCTTAAGACCAACAATGTGGCTGTGAAGCCAGTGTGAGATGAGCGATAAAAATTGATCACACTACTTTAAATGATTCCTGCCCAGGTTTTCTTTTTGCACTCCGGGGGATCTTAGATAGGTAGATATAAAGTGAATTAATGGAGTTAAACGCGCTCAAACATTATTGGTGTAAACAAGGAAATAGTACAGCTCTATTGTTGCTGCCAAGAGTAACCTGTAATGCTTTAATAAAAAAATACTTTTTATGCACCTATAAACTTTAAAACACGATAATAATAAGTTTTAGTACAACAACTCAGTAGCAGTAACATCAACTCCACTGCAGCACATTAACAGCCTCTGCTAGGGACTATGTAATGGCTTAACCTTTGAAAAGTTTGTGAAGCTACATCTATAATTACAACAAATCAAAAGTGTGTAACCTTAACAGCCACTATATTGAACTAGCACGTTACTAAAAATCCCCTTTGGGAATGAATAACGTTTCTATTTATCTATCTACTATAAGCTAGCACAAACATATGGTGACACTGATGCTGTCCCCATATGCTCGGGAACCAACAGAAACACTATTCACCAAGAGAAACAGCCGTTAGCCCAACAGAAAGCCAAAAAAGCCCAACAGAAACACTAATTTCAGTCAATAAATTACATTCTTATATCAGACAGACGTTAGGTAGAGTCTGCCACAAGCATGTAAACATGTACTAACTTCATTTTCAAACTCGTCACTGTATAGAGAAATATTTGAAACTTAACACACTTACCACTCCGCCTGGATTAGGTTTTTCTCACAATATCTCAGACATTTTGATGTCTTTTTACAAAACCTACAGCTCTCTGATGCAGTTTCACACCAGAGAGCTGTCTCTTCCCTCAAACTGACTTAACCGTTGCTGACAGACTTTCTAATGGCCCCTCCCCTTCTTTACACAAACTTAACAAATGAAGTAATCTCTTCTTAACATGATCATTGCTCTGCATGTTTCAACTGAATAGTGCACAGAACGCATTAGATTCAGTAAAGAGCTCAACTTTTTACAAAACACGAAAGAATAATTACTGTCTACTAAAAAGTTGATTTAGAAGGAAGTCTGGGTTTAGAGTGCAGGTATTTGTGTGAAGATACTTGTTTCATTACATTGTGGATTGTCACTGTAGTCAGCATTACACTGATGCGGTCTTGGGTTATCACTATCATTCTGCAGAGTTAGTGGAGTGGAGTCAGCAGATGAAGACATTTGATATGTGAAAATTTGAGTTCATATACTGGTGGTAGTGGCTGATGACTCCGCTGAAACTGATGAATGATAAAGTTAGTAAATTTTGTGAAAGAATGGGTGGTGATAGGGAGGTGGAAGGTGCTGAGAACAGCGGTATGAAGAACAAAATGAACAGAGTATCCTGTTTACAAAACAGAAGCAATGAAGATTTGTCACTGAGCTATTGGATGTGACTGGCTGATGAGAGGGCTGATATCTCAACGAAGGTTCATATCACAAAAGAGGAAAAGAAAGACTGCTCATGCATGATGGTTGTGAGTGAGAGATGAAAAGTACTCAGTCCCTTGCGCTGTATAAGCAATCCCTCCCTTTTTTTTTCTTGAATGAAGGCTATCCTAGTGACTAAAATATGAATAATTAGAAGAAAATACTATAAATGCAACTTCTCCTCGAGTCGATTCATAATCAGCGAATTTGGACTAAATCGTACCAACGCTTACAATGTGTACTGTTAGAGAAAAATATAATAAACAAGATATATCTCCTCATCTTGATTCTTATTCACCTAATTTGGAGTAAAACGGATAGACTTTCAGTATTTCTGTCCGAAAAACTTTTTTTTTTTCAGAAATGGCTCCCCCTAGGAAGTAAAATATGAACTTTTAAACATAAAAGATATCCTTGAGTCGTTTCCTATGCATCAAATTTGGAATGAATCAGATCAATGGTTGAGAAAGGCCCGAAAACTTTGGAAAAAAAAACTAGTGTCGAAAAATATATAACCGATAATTCGCATAATCAATCCAGTTGCACCCAACACTAAGATCTATGAGGGTATAAAGTTTGAGCTTCATTACATGCAAACAAACCGGAGCAGCATTGATCAACATTAACTGCTAATTGTTAGATGACACTTTGTTGGTCACTTTACACAAAATATAAGGAACTGAATTTCAACAGGAAGAGCGCTTCTGACTTTTCTAAGCAAGCTGCAGCTCCAGAGTAAGAAATTAATACAAAGCAGACTTTGTGGGTAAAGTGAAGAAGCTAGTGTCATTTCTTATTTGAAAATCAGCTCCATAATTTGATCTTTGTAAAACTCAAGTTGCTGCAGGTGTTCGGCAGGAGAAATGATAGCCTTAGGGCTTGGAGCAACAGTGAGGCCCCGCTGAGATTTCCCATCATCCCTACAGTCTGGCAGCAGCTTTTCAAACTGCGCCCCTTCTGAAGATGCCCTTGGTTTTACATGTGTAGCAGTAATTATGAATGAGGGAGACTAAGATCTGTACAAAACCATCAAACATTTTGCAGCTTGCTGCTATTGTAATAAGGATCAATAGACACAGTATCAACCATGGTTTTCAAGGAGAGGCGCTGCTGTATGCTTTCCCTCACATACTTTTCTGTCTTTCTCTCTCTCCCTCACTTGTGTCCCCTCTAATTTCTCTTTTTTCTCTCTCTGTTCTCTCTCTTCTAATACAGAACCAGTACAGCACATCCGTTTTAATTGGCATTTGTAGGACTCTGTGATATGAGCCGGTAAAAGACATCCATCCTTTAAAGAGCAATAGACAAAGGCAGTGAAATTTTTTCCCTTCAGCACCAGCTAGTTGTATATAGAGAGGGCAAAGGCCAAACTTCAGTGGCGTATCTGTATACTGTATATTGCATCTGTGTGTGCAAGCACATGTATCACTCTCTCCTTACTATTTTAGCAAGCCTGGGAGTGAATGGTGATGGGATTGTTAAAACAACCTCTTCTAGCATGCTGAGGTCATATGACCAGATAGAAGACATGGAGAAGGAGGAGATCAAAACAGAAGTATTCTGTCTGACAGGAGGAGATAAAGAGACTGTCAGCCTTCTTTCAGAACAAAGCAGCCCCTCACCGTTTTGGCCCACATCGGCCCCCTGACGGCCAGTGATGCACCGCTAAATCAAAAGGTGGGTAAACTAAGATGAATGTCAGAAGATGATTGCAACGGCAGAATCCAGCATATAAGAACATATAAGTTTACAATGGGTTTTGTTCCAAAATGCTGTTTACCTGTTTTGAAGAATGCAGGAAGATTATTTCAAATTGGATTGTAATGTTCTTGGAATGATACCAATTTATCACCTGCATTTTCATACTTTGCTACTTGCATTTTCATGTTTGGGAAAAATCCAAAACATGAGGTGACATTTCATCAAATGGAAAAATGTGAACTTTTAATTCAGCAGTAAACTATAATATGACAGTTGATGCCGCTGCGTCTGTTACTCTGTCCATGGGAAGTTTTATCCGGCTGCTTGATGCAGCAAGTCCTTGCAGGTTTTTCCCGGGGGCTGTCAAAGGTGTCTAGTTTTGAAGACAGGTGTTCTTACTGTGTGTATTTGCCAATAACTTTTTAATCACCTAACTTGCAAATGAGTGCTGGTGACAGTTTTTCCTGCGGTTAAAAGTTCAATTATGATAATACTGATCTTCATATCCCTTGAAAACCTACTGTGTGCCATGTGGAGAATCAATACCAATTGTTAGACATGTTTTAACAAAAGGCAGAAATACACTTTGATAAAAAAAACCTGTGTCCTTCACAGTGTATCTGTTTTTCTGTTCAGTGGAAGTGCAACAGTGACCCACAGACGCTCTAAATAATTCTCACTACAGACCCTACAGAAAAAAAAAGTTGTGATCTAAAATCCTAATTTAAAGGAACACTGTTGGTGTTAGGACATATTTCTGTCCAGTTTGTCATTTACTATGGATGCAGATATCAGCTATTCTCCGATATCACTGTGACATAATTTCAGCATCAGCCTATCATCTTGCTTTTGTTTTGTGAATATAATTTTCTCTGTTCCTCTTATGTGACTTCCACCGCCCCGTCACAGCCCATTTTGGTAGATTCACCAACGTCATCATTCACCTTTTTCTGTAGAGTCCTCAGCCACCACCACCAGTGTCTATCTTTTTTACAACTTATAGAATAGAATAGAATAAAGCAAACTTTATTAATCCCCACCGGTCAAATCGCAAAAGATGGGTGGAAATAGAAAATATGCAGGATACACATAAACACTAAAGAAGTATTAAAGACGTATAAACATATGTGTGTGTGTATATATATATATACTTGAATATATTAACACATGTACGCAAATATAAATCGCAAAAGATTCATGAATTAATACAATCACAAACTGTCAAATATTCACAGGATATTGCAAAACATTTCAATGTAGTTATAGTTTGACATTCACACAAAAACCCCATAAATGTGAACAATGTTATGTTTGTTAACTTTTGGATTCAACTCGGTTTCAAACTAGTTGCAACTCCTTTTGTGAGTGTTCTGTGTATTTTTGACTAATCATCTACAACCATGAATGGACTATTTGCACAACTTCAAGGGTCCTCTTTTGTGCTATGGTATTTCAACACATCTGTTTTCAACACAACTTACCTGGAAGAATTCAAAATTTCACCAAAAGTGGCACCAAAAATTAGAATCTTGGGCTGTTTAAAAATCTAAAGTCCTGTATTTGTGCATAGATTGAACAGACTGGCCTGTTTCATTACACTTAACTTATTATTATTCTGATTAGCATTCCTTTATATATATTTGGTCAGGGCATTACTGGTTGGACCTAAATCAAGATCTGCAAGTTTTTGAGGTACCAGCCAACTTCCTGGCACAGTTGGGAATCATACTCCCGTTAGTTGGCCTGGTTTTCCTCAAAACACGAAGGGTCACTGTGGAGCTGCTGGGCTTAGGAGGGAACTTTAGTCTCGGACTGAATACTGATGATAAATTCTTTGCCAAAATGAAAGCATAATCTGACATGTTGATTTCCACAACACATTACAGAACCTGCCCATGCGTCAAGACTTTGTAAGTCGGGTGCTTCTCAGCTGTGATCTGCTGTCACACAGTGGAAGTCTGACTGATGAGACTTTATCTGTGATGCCTCTCAGAGTGGAGTTGCATTCACTGCCTTGTCAGTGAGTGATTAATGGATTCAAAAGGACATGATGGCTGGGATATCAAACTGTGTACTGTACAGAGAATATAGATTTTCTGCCGAGCCCGACTGTGTCTGTTGGTGTTGATAAAGACTAAAACATAATCTGCTTCTTATTATGTGGATATTTCACTTCCTTGAAGAGGGCGGCGGATGATTGCTACAAAGTTTTCATTGTAATTCATTAGCTTAATCTGGTCCTACAATTGTCCTTGATATTGCACAGCTTTTTAGTCACTAATGCGACGGGAACACACACACACACACACACTCACACACACGTAATCACACAAAGGTTTAGGTTTGTATATAACAGACTAAACTCCATTGAACATAAATACAATTTTCAGTTGGCACAGGGAATATGTGAACTGCAAATGTGGCAATCGATGAGGTTTGGTATTTAAGCTTAAAATTTAAAAGACAACCAAAATCCGGCTGGACTGTTTATAATCGCCACATCAACTCCAGTCAAGGATAATAATTTTATCTGATAAATGAGGATTTCAAACACTCTTATCAGCGTTGCACTCACAGTTGTTTTTTAATCCTTCTATTCTGTGCTGTTGTTTTAAATTGATTCTGCCTCACAGAGGCTTTCTTCCAGAGATAATGCACTTGTGAAAACAGGTCATGATCTGTAAATGAGGGAATTTCACTCAAGTGTCTTTGTCACGGCATATCTGCAGTCCTTCAAAAAACATTTCCAAACTGCTGGAAAGTACAGATAGACTTTGTTTTTCTACACTGCTGCAGCTCCTTCTCTCACGACGGCATGCACAGGTGCCACGCTCCACAGCCAAAGGCCTCGACTCAGAGCTGGTGGAGCTAATGCTGTCTGGAAACGCATTCCATGTACTGTATGTTCCACCTCCAGACATGAACCAAATCTCTATGTATTAGATTAAGAAAAAAAATAGTGTCTATTTCTTTCCCTATGTCTTTACTAAATTTTGTAATGTGAGCTTAGCCAGGCATGGAAAGTAGACCACTATTTTATCCAATGGAGTTGCGACAGGAAAACAGATCTATAAATACATGAAAACAAGAAGTGTTCCAGTTTCTGTGTTGTGCTGTGCCGTGATAACAGCTCATCCAATTAGACCTTTACTCACCTCTCCCATCGCCTCGTGAATCCACCACCAGCTCCACTCTCAGGCCCTCAGAGGAAAGCTGTTTATTCCACATGCTGCCTAAGTAGAGGTCTTGGGTTTGAAGCGGCTGTGGAGCGCGTTTTGAAGACAAACACAGACCTATTTAGTCTGGTGGGGTAAACCATGGTAAACAGTGCAGAATGGGAGCAGTTAGGTTTTTTTCTTGTTTTTTTCCTTTAATATTTAAATGCTCTTGTTTCTTCATCGTCACTCTGGATTGGGAAATGTAATGTATTTTCTGTGACAAAAGTAAGTAGCAGACGGTTTATTTTTTTGGTGATGTACAATTTCACAATCGGAGCAACTTTTTCCACTAGTTTCCAAGCCAGTAGCCATAAATACTGTCCACAACTATGAGTTACAAAGTCTTCGCGCTCGTCCCCAACACTAATGGTATATCCCCGAAAAATCCCCAATCCCTTGCGTAGTACAAGCAATTCCACTGATTGAAATTGCTATATTCAAACTGAAATTGTGAACATGATTTTGTTTGTAATATTTTTTTGGTATAATATTGCAAATAAAACCTTTTTTAAACTTAGGGACACGATTTTAAAATATTTTAAATGCTTCAGGACTCACAGACTATGACAAGTTTGAGTGGAATTTGACATCTGAATAAGTGATTATCCTGATCCCTCTACACCTAGCCTGTCGTTCTTGGGTATTCCATCAATGTGCCCGCTCGCCTGTGTGATTACAAAGTGGGAAGGTCTTCGGGAATGGGTCTGGGAGACCCCTGTCTTCCACTGGACCTGTGAATCCCACTTGGTATGGGGACTTTAAGGCTGTACCATCCTTCCCTCAAACACCTGTCTCTGGGTCAGAGGTCATCCTGTTCAGGCTGATTTCCACAGTAACCTGACCAGGCCAAGGGATAGTGGTAACCACATGTGTAATGGTGGATCTAGCTGTCCCCCTAATGCTTCCACTAATCAGATTTTAATTGAATTCCAGCAAACATGTAAAAATCTGGTACCGTTTTGTTATTCCATTTTCTTAACAGATGTCCCAGTGATCCCTGTAAAGTGATCTGCAGTGGTGATGTCCGCTGTTTGGAAACACATACATGAATTGGCTTATCTAGATGGGAAAAAAGTAAAACCATGTGCTTGTCTCCCGGATGGACGCCATGAGGATTGAGGGGAGAGGTGGGGCTGCAGTGCATAAAGGCTGGGGTGGGGTGGGCCTTAAGGATCTAATGTACCTCACTGAGATCACGTCTGTGGACAAGCAAGGAAATTATTTGGTGGATTCCATCATTTCAAAAACCTCAAAGCATCATTAGCGCATTCCTGTTTGGAAAAGAGATCCTAAACAATTAGTACCAGACTTGACAGCAGGACCCAGAGGGTCAGCACTGTCTTCCAACCAAGTCATATGTCCTCTATTTGTGGTGAAGTCCACGCTGTTCGCAACCAGCAATGTTTACAAATCCATGTTTATCCCATTAGCGTTGCACTTCAGCAAATGTACAACAAGCTGCCTGAAGTTAACAGCACTGCTAAAATGCAATGTTACATTTCCTGTGTGATACCTGTGTAACGTGTGCAGGTGAAGATGAAGTTTTGTCTTAAGACTTCAAATAAAATATGCATTTATACATGTTTTTATGTTATAAAGTATTGCATTAAGTTGACTGTGCTTATTTACTTTCGTGTTTTGTTTTCTATGGATGGACGTGATGAAGCACAGGTGGTGTGCTGATCATATCGGTCTTCCTCATTGCCAGCATAAAACTCAAACTTTGTCATTTGCTATCACTTTTTTCAGTTGTCCATACTAGTTTTACAAATGCTTCCATCACTATAAAATAAGAATAAAAACTTCAGAAATTACTTTCTTGCAGGTTCTTTTAAATAAAGCAATGCTGTGGGGATAGTGGTCGAGGTTTCTGACTTAGTCCGTATGGAGATGGATGGATAGACTTTTTGAAATCCCCACAGGGGAAATTCAGTATGTGAAAATGTAAATATACAAAGTTAACTAACATGTGGCACCGTTGGCCACTTTTGGTGAAACCGTTATTGAATAGCTGGCTGTTCATTTTGTTTCTTCGTGTGTATTTGCATATTAGCTAAATATCTAATTTTGTGTTAACATTTCACATTTGGAAACAACATTTAAATTTTGTAATTAGCTAACAGATTTGCATTTAACATTTAGATTTAATATTAACATTTAAAATTCAGGAATAACATTAACATTTGGATTTCCAAATCCACTCAGCGCCACCAAACTACAACATCATCTTCATGCAGCCAGCAATCAGATGAATACAGTAACGGATTACTGGCATTTAATCAATCAATCAATCAATCTTTATTTATATAGCGCCAATTCACAACAACAGTTGCCTCAAGGTGCTTTCCAGAAAGAGCAGGTCTAGACCAAACTCTTTATATAATTATCTACAGGACCCAACAAATTCCTCCTTGAGCAAGCACTTGGCGACAATGGCGAGAAAAAACTGCCCTTTAACGGGCAGAAACCTCGAGCAGATCCAAGACTCAGGGTGGACGGCCTACTGCCATGACCAGTCGGGTTTGAAAAAAAAGAGAGTGAGAGCGAGAAAGAGAGACACAGGTGAGGAGAGATACAGACGGGGGAAAAGCAGCAAAGATATCAGCTATAAT
>VRLP01007227.1:0-23049 GCA_009660295.1 Lophius piscatorius | reverse complement strand
TCCCTGGATACCACACTCATATGACATCACGTTATATGCGTGTACGAAATAGTTACTAACTAATAGTTAATAATGAAAATAGTTCATAGCTAAGGAACATTTTATTGCAAAAGCCCAACTTTATCATTAAATACAAATACACATCTAAGAAAAAAAATAAATAATAATAATCAAAATGCGTCTCTGGTATTGTTCAGGGGGCCGGGCCAAATGTGGGGGCGGGCCGTATCCAGCCCGCGGGCCTTAGTTTGGGGACCACTGCTCTAAGTCAGACATAACCAGTGTTCCCCAGGCATATGAGAGTGGTGCGTTTTAATTATAAGAAAGGCGGGCGGCCGAAAGATCGAATCAGGAAAGGTAGCTGGTCCGCTACCCAAACGCCTCAAAATCTCCCAGCAGATGATGCAAAAGACTTTCCAACTGATGACTGATCATTTCAGTTTATCGATTTATAAACTTATTTTCGTCGTAGCAGGCGTAGACGATGAAAGTGGTGGTGTGAGGTAATGGGGCCCTGAATCTCATTTCCAGTCTCAAATTCACACTGGAATTTAAGACTGGAAATGTCTAAAATGCCACCGGAAATGTCGTAAATGCCACCGGAATGTCTTAAATTCTTTGTCTTCACTCGGGTTGAGATTGAAGACAAAATGAGAGTATCCCTCCTGAAAGTCCTGACGGTTGATACTCAGAGGTAAATCCTTAAGCTGTCTCCCCGTGGCCACAAACGTGTTGTAAAACTCCGTGACAGAAACCCCTTGGTTAAATTGCCTCTGGAAAGCCTTGGACGGAACTTGTCTCCCGTCCCGACAGAAGGCAAGATACTCAATGTCGTTGTGGAGAAAATTGAACGGAGACATGTCTCTCCTGCCCGGTAATGCTTCATGGTTGACCATGGCCAGAACCACGTACTTTGGCATCGTCCCCAGAAAAAGATTCTCCTAGTTACATATCCATGAATTCTGCGGAATGGAGTAAGTTTTCACATGGATTGGGTACAGCAAGTTTCCCCTCATCAAGGCCGCCGAGTGACCTATACGGACGGCTGGGGAAACTGAAACTTTTTTGTCATACAGCAATGCCCCCAATACCTTCAGACGGTAATTACAGTCATGAACCCCCATGAGACAGAAGGCATCATTGGAGCGGTTGAGTTTAATCCTCAGGTCTACAAAATTCAAAAGCAGTCTTTTGCAGAAAAATATGTCGCCGTTCAGCGGTCCGAGCATGTGCACTTCTCTGGAATTCTCGGTGAAGGCGGCCCTCTGATTCAACCCAGTGTTAAGTCCATTAGTAATCACTATGGACTCTATGGCTCCCGACGTGTCTTTGTAAAAAAGACCCACGCTGAAATGACTCTTGAGGGTGTCTTTGGAATAGTTGGGTAGTGTCTCAATCATAGCTAGCCTACTGATCCCTTCTTCTTGTGACGCGTGGCTTAAGTAGAGGTGGGTACATCGCAATTTCCCGGAGGTCGCTTTTTCCTTCTGCGGGCCATGACCATAATTGTGCCGGAGCCTTCCTGGAGTCATTTCCGCCACCGCCTAACCAATCACGTCGGAAGCGATGTTACTAGCAGCTGTTTTAAGATGCGGTTTCGCTAAGGCAAAACCTTTCTTTACCAGAGGGGATACAAATTGAAACAGTTTTGATAAAATAGATCCTTTATTCGAATAGCCACCTCCATACATCATAGAAGCTCCAGAAAATCCCGGCAAAGCCTTGCCTACTTGGCTCTCATAATAATTTACGAGACGATGAGGGTCATTTCTTTGTTGTAACCGAAACATATCGGAGGTGAAGTTTATGCTTTTGTTTTTAAAAGTTACGCGGATGGAACGGGTTTAAAGTGAAGTTAGAGGATAGCTTTACCATAGATAAAGTCGATGTTCCTGTTGCGATCCATTTTACTCTAGATGTGAATGGTTTTGATATGACTCTTTGACACGGCTAGTTAATGTACAGTACGGGGTCTAATGCTCACCGTGTCTCCAAAACGACCTTTGATATTGACCACGCTCAGTAATGGTGAGTAGCTGTCGCCGACCGTCTGATACTAAATGATGCCGGTGTAGATAAACAGGTTATATATGCCTGTATCGAGGTTGCAAAGGTAGGTTGCGGGGCGGTTGGACTGTGTCCACTATTCTGCAGATCTCAAATCCAGCATAAATTAAGGGTGTGTAGACGCAAATTTTATGCCGTCCTGCCGCTTTGAAATCGAGACGTGTGCTCATGTCGACGGTGTCGTCGTATTTTCTGATCGCGGTGATTATTTCATCCAAGGAGGTCTTGCGGACTGGAAAAGTATCCCCCGCGACCAAATGTCACAATCACCGACGGTTGCTGTTCCCCACCGTCTGTTTCGTTAAGTTCAAAATACGATGAATGCAAAGTTAAATTATACCAGGTGCGTGGGTAAATAATTTCCACCATACCAACCATCAAGCGCCCTCTCAGATCAATGCTTTAAGCCAAACCCACCGTGTAACAGGAACTGGTATTGTTCTGGAACACCTCCTTGCTGGCGTTGGACGGTACGTGTGACGTAAAACCCTTCGCTCACCGTCTGATCCAGGATCCATGCGTAGTGTTCTGTGAAATGATCGATGTTAGACTTGGCGGTGTTTAATCTAGATATTTTTCAAATCCGAGAGCTTGACCCAGCCGTTGAATATCTCGTTGAATAACGCGTTGTTTCAAAAAATTTTCCACCGAATACGTTTTGTCTCTATCAATTTTCCCTTTCTGCAAATCTGCCTCGTAAAATTGCTGCTTGACAGGCTCCACGTCGTAATCTCTGAGTTTGTATAAGGGAGGGAAGCGAGCGAGGCGGTCGGACACTGTAAACACGTCGTCCGTGAAACTCTGTTCGTATTTCTTATCAAACACTCCTCTCAATTCGGATATTCTGACCAGAATCCCCTTCTTAAAATAGTTTTTTAACGTACTTTGTCTGATGGGAAAAGTACCATACAGGTTTTGAAACACTTGGGTAGTATTCTCAGAGATCAACTGCATAGGCATAATTTTTATACTGTTGTGATAGCTGTGTTTGTAGCTACCGACCAAGTCTTGTAAAACATCCACGTACCGCCGTGTGCTGTTGGCTGAAAAAGATCGCCACATTCCAGTTTTCAAAGCATGGTTAAACTGCTCAATGATGGAAGCCTTCAGGTCGCTTGCCGTGTCGAAATGTACAATTCCGTGTTTCTCCATCAAAGTCCTGAAACTCCTGTTAAAATTTTTTTTACCGGGCTCTGTTTGTAACTTTTCCAGCGTCTGACCGTCATTGAAGATGGATTCAGAGGCCCGTACAACCTCAGCAGCGCTTTTCCTCTTCAAACTGTAACGTAAGCCTTTTTTGAAAATACATCTATGACCTTTAACAGATAGTTAAAGCTGTCCTTATGTTCTGACAAGGCCTGCGTGTAGCAACGGTCAGCCTGGAATTGGTTTAGAGGCCCAAAAACCAACACTCTGTTTCTTTGAAAATGTGTTTTAGCCGTGTTATGCAGAGTATACACATCTTGCCTCGATAAAAAATCTTGAACATTTCTCGTCCTGACTTTTTGGCCTGATTCATCTTACAACCCCCGAGGGAGTTGGTCTACTCCTCCAAAAGTACCGGGGTGCGATGGGTCATAATACATTTTTTCCATCAGCCTCTGTTCCTTAGCCATACAGCCTCCTGCCACCTCTAAGGTCCTACCTAAAACAATACAACACAAGACTCGTTAGTTATTATTTTTTCACACTTTATTGAATGAAATAAGTATAAGATAGTAATACGTTGTTCATAAATCATCAAAAACAACATGAATACTTTTTTTTCTTCATCATACTACATATATTATTAACTTTGGTAAAGCAGAAAACAAACTTTTCCCCCTCCTGATAATACTAAATATATTGTTAGAAATATAATAAAAAAGTAGTAGTAGCGCAAATTGTTAAAAAAAAATTCTCAAACAACCAGCAAGCAAACTATATGAATCCTTAAAGCAGTTTGACATTGTATCATCATTAAGGTAGAACGCAAGAGAGAAAGATTTACAGTTTTGCGAATAACATCATGCCTCCTCAATTCAGACAGGGAATTCAGGGCCCCATTTTCGTTTTGCATTTGGAAAATGACAGCGCCAATCACCAAGGTGTAAAGGGTAAATTTATGACTGGGATGTATTTCATCTTTAGACAATTCTTGTACTATTTTTCCAAGGGAAGCATCGGACTAACTATATCCGGGAAAATATAGGAATTGCTGCACTATCATGTCCCAGGGAGTTTCCACAGAAAGACAGCGAACTCTCACCAAAATGTCTTCCAACCGCTGAATTTCCGCATTTGTGTGTCCAGTTGGGGGAAGTCTTTTTTTCATAACCCCTTCAAAATGTTCTATTAGCTGGCAAATGACAATCATATTATCTACATAGGACACCAGTTTTCTAAACCCATGCCCATTTTTACTCGAAATCCCCCCAAAAAAGAAGAGAAAACACAACACACAACAGCAAACTAGAAACTGTTCCAATATTCAGACACTTCCTCAAGATGTTTGAATTTCACCACGCCACCATCGATGTGATCGTCGTCAACTTTTACAGTCTATCGAAGATGTCAGTGATGCTGCTAACTGCTTTGAAATATGAGTATTTCTTCCACGCTTGTGTCAGGGACCAAGTTAGAGTCGATTTCTCTCGCTGCCTGTACCATGTTGACGAAGTCGAAAATGATGTGTTGGGGGGATTTTTTTTTTACATCGGATCTGGCGTATGGTTGTGTTTGTGTGTATGGATGTGAGGCGTGTGTGTGTTTTTTTTCTTCCTGCCCATTTCTCCCCGTCATCTCATCACTATTTGAAAAAAAAAAATTAAATAACCTTGACCCGTCTTCCAACCGTCTCTCCTATATATCATATCTCCGAGAGGTGGTCGAGGGAGTACATACCAAGGGTTCAGACTATCAAGATAATCCATACTCAAGGTCATGCTGTGTCTGCCCGAAATGACCAAATATGGAAGACACTTCCGGTCATGGCAGGAAACTAACAAAATTGATGACGTGATCCCCCGATAGTTGGGACACATCCTCTGGTCCCCCTTCTTGAAAAAGGGATGCACAACCTCAGTCTGCCAATCCAGAGGTGCTGCCCTCGATATCCACGCAATGTTGCAGAGGTGTGTCAGCCATGACAGACTTACAACATTCATAGCTTAAAGATACGCAGGGCGGATCTCATCCACCCCCGGGGCGCTGCCACAGCGGAGTTGTTTAACAGCCGCAGCGATCTCAGCCCCAGTGATGAGCGGACCCAACTGCAAGTCATCCAGCTCTGGTTCCTCCTGGGAATACGTGTTGGTGGGATTGAGGAGATCCCCAAAGTATTCCTTCCACCGCCCAATAACTTTCTCAGTGCAGGTCAGCAGGTCCTCATCCACCCCGTAGACAGAGTGGACGAATGACCGCTTTCCCTGCCTGAGACGCCGGACGGTTTGCCAGAATTTCTTCGGGGCCGAGCGGAAGTTTTCTTCTCCCATGACCGACTATTTGCCTCCGTGACTGCCACAGCTGCCTGTCGCCTGGCCTGCCGGTAGCTGTCGGCTGCTTCAGGAATCCCACAAGCCAGCCCTGCTCTGTAGGACTTCTTCTTCAGCCTTCTTCAGGCAATGGCCGCACGGGACATGGACCAATCAGTTTCAATGTCCCTCGCCACTACCCGGTAACCCCCTGGGCAGGGTACTCAAGTCCATGATTTTTTCTCTCATCAGGGGTTTTGACCGCTCTTTGTCTGACCCTTCACCTAGGACCTCTTTGTCATGGGAGAACCTACCAGGGGCAAATTGCCCCCAACAACACAGCTCCTAGGATCACTAGGGTACTCAAAAAGTTATGTCATAATATATTTTCCTTTGCAATTGCCAGATCGGGCACTTTTGGAAGTTTTCTTATTTTTTTCTTGCAATAACTTATAACGTCTCAACTCATAGTGAAACTTTAGTGGCTCCATAATCTACTACTTCAGACTGAAAAGCACATGAAAAATAAATTAGATGAAAATGCTCAAATTGTCTCACAATAATATATATAAAGGATTTATAATAACACAACTACTTTTAATGAATTAAATCTTATGAAATGAATTAAATTATTGGATTTCTAATAACACAACTACTTTTGATGAATTAAATCTTATGAAATTAATTAAATTATTGGATTTCTAATAACACAACTACTTTTAATGAATTAAATTTGTTTGCCTGTAGTGAATCCTATGGCTTAAAGATTTTAAGATTGCGGCAAATGCAGAGCCAGTACAAGTCTTTTTCGGAGGCGTATTTGGAGGCCTGCAGAATTTGAGGAGGTCGCCCTCATCGGCAATACTATTGACTATTGTCAATGCTTGTTCATGTTCACGCTGTAAATCTAACACAGCCATTATCAATTTAAAAATAAAACACGTAATGTAATCTGACTGAATATGAATATCGAGGAGGAGAGCACTAAAAAATTCCATTGCAAGTTGACTAATATCAGTTACACCAATTTATTTTGGGCCTTGTCATATCATAATGATTGCGAACATTTTGGCCTATTGGCCTTTCCTCAGAGCGTAAAAGAAATTGGAGATTAGTTAATTTACAAGATGGCACCTTCTTACGTCACAAAGACTTGTTTCTTATAAATATGAGCATATTTGGTAATTGAAGTTTAAAGGGAAGTACCATGGCTGATCTTTCAGATGAGCGCATACTTGTGATTGTCCATGAGACTTGGAGTTGTGTGTTGTCTTCGGTATTTACCAGTTTTAGTCTTTCGCTTCATTGTAGTCACTGATATCCTTTTTATATTTATTTATTTTGTTCACACTGCGTTCATTTTTAAACATTCCAACTGAATTGAAAATATATCTTCCAGTTCTTGATCAATGTAGTAAACTTTAGATGTCCTTACCTCAGTCAGTTGATTAAAATCATCAAACAATGATTGGCCATATAGAAGACCGAAACAGTAAAATAAATTGGTGCAACTGAGCTTAGTCAGTTTGTACTGGAATTAAGTTTGTGCGCCCCTTTTAGATGCTAATATTGGGATTATATGTTTTGTGGTTGAGCACAACAAAGTAATCTATCTAATCATTATTTATAATAATATTTAATTGAGTGATATTTTTTATGTTAGACATTAATTTTTAATAAATTATTCTTATGAAATATACATTTTTTATTTTATGTATTTTTAACTGATCTTGATTCCTCAGCTTGATTCCACTGGTAACTAGGGGTGTGCCATACTGCAAATTTGGTATCGATCCGATACCAAGTAAATACAGGGCCAGTATTGCCGATACCGTTACTTTTTACTTGGAAAAGCACTACTTTCATGTAGGGGAGAGCAATGCGTCCTAATTTATGTGAATGCATCATCAATAAGCAAATTTGAATGAAAATAGAAAATTTGAAATTTTCATGGTCATTGAATGATTTTGTGGCTTTTCATAATAAAACCCAGGACAAAGATTTTAGGCAAATAAAAAATACTATTATAAACAAACTCAATGTTTGCACTTTTATCAGAACTAAGAAAATGTCTTAAATTTAAATTCTACTTTTTCAGTTAAGAGTTTTGGTAAATTTTTCATAAACAATATAACAATATAACAGTATATAAATATAACAATATAACAAAAAATTCCCTTTCATTACACACAATTCTTTGTGAAGAATAAAGTCAATAGTGCAAATCAAAAAAGGGCAAATAATTAAACAAAAGCAAAAACTACTATTGGCTTGCATTCACATTCGTGATGTGGTGAAAGAAAGCTATAATAGCACTGAATCTCTGCTGGATGTCAAGAAGATCAGGGAGAGCCTTAATTGAGTCTTTTACTTTTAAATTTAAGGTGTGTGAAAAGCACGGATAAATGTGCCCCACCTGCTATTGGTGCCATTATCTGTTACAACAGCCTGAACTTTGGCAGATATGCCCGATTCATCAATGATTCTTTTTAATGTTGAGCCTCTGTGGCTCTTGATCTCCACATATCCATTGTTAGTACAGCACTTTTTGAAACATCCAGAGGTTTTTTCACTTTTGAGCGACACTCCATTCATTGCTGGTATTTTCCCTCCCCCCCAAGATTCCCTCCCCTTGGAATCTTGTAGCCCGATCAAGTGTCTTTACAAAATTCCTAAAACCCTCATCTTCAACCACAAAGAGGTTGTAGTTCCTTTTTCAATCATTTCAGCAAGGCTCCTTGGGATATCCATGGCTCTTGGGGAATCGCCTAGTTAGTAGAAATAACAAAATAATTAAGTCTACAATGTATGCTAAATATAGGAATACTAATGTTCCCTTGACAGTTAACACAAAATGGTTATTATATTCAGCCATTTTCATATTTCAGTTTTGAGGTATATCTTTATATAGGTATATATTTTCCAGTTCCAATACAATAATTCATTTAGATTTATTTCAACTGCAGTGCAACTGCAGACCGGCAACAACTCCCAGCAAAGCATGGGAAGGGGGGGAGGGGCAAACAACGACTACTGGTAACGTCGCTTAGCATTACGCCTGCATAACAGTCTCAGCTTCCGGTCGCTGCTATTCAAAATAATGTACAGCATGTGATTCCACCAGACGTGCAGTCCAAGCAGCGGCCCGACGCTCCACCACAAATATGCCCCTGGTCTATTTTTGACGAAGCAAAGCCGCGACCTAGAAGTTCCCAGCGGATTGTGTTCCGTTTGTGATTGTGAAAAGCTAATCATTTCTCCTACAAGTCCCATAACTCAGCACGGTTTGTCTTCTAGTGATGACGTATTAATTAGCACGCCTCGCTACCTCAAGCAAACGGTCGTGTTTCCCTTCAACGATCTTCACAGCCAACTTGAAGGTAAACATTTCTCAATTGAAGTCTTCGTTGTATATAAGGTTTTTGGTTCTGTTGGTCATATTATTGTTAATATTAGGATACTTCGTGTTTACACTGTGAGTCGTTAACGTTGGGTAACATTACAGCTTCAGGTGTTCAATACTGATGTCTCAACATCATCCAACGGCGTCTTCCTCCTTGGACTCCCCCGCCCTGGTTGTCACTACAAACGTGCAGAAATGTTCAATAAAGAATAAGAAGGTCCTCTCTGCTGAAGATACTGAGCTGTTTGAGCTGACTCAAGCTGCGGGGATCACTGTGGATCAGGAGGTCTTCAGGTTGGTCTCCTAGAATCAGCACTGGTGAACTAGAACTAATCCTCTTCAATATTTTTTTTAGTACACTCAATGGATGAAATACATAATACTTTGTCCCTTAATGTTTTATTACAAATATATTAATTTAGTCAGAGACAAGAAATCCAAAAAAACACCCGATGACGCCACAAGATGATACAATATTTTACACGATCAGCCTTTGGCACAGTGTCCCACTCTTCAATCAGAGCTCTCTGTAGTTCTAACTGAGTCTGCTTAGAGGGTGTTCACTATTGCTCTCGTTTACTCAACCAACCCCAATTGGTTTTCAGTGGGGTTTAGATCAGGCTCCTCGATGGTCAGTCCAGAACTGCCTCCCATATGACAATGGCCCAATCCAAGTTGCTCCAGTCTTTAGGTTCAGCAACCAGGCAGGGAAAACTGATTTAAAGGCATGAGACAGTAGGAGGGACTTGTTACAAAAAATAAAAACAACATCTTTTAAGTAAGTAAATAAATACTTGATACACCATGTTAACTTCATATGAATGGCTAGTTTAAATGAGAATTTTCTTTTCAAGCGTAATAGCAGAAGAGATGAGGGACTTGGACAAGTTGTCGAAATGACATCTGAAATTCTGATCGTTTGTGTAACTTAATCAGTTACACTTTAGTACTAATAAGGTAATTATAAAATCCTTTTAAAATATTTTATCATATTTAACAAGTTTCTACATACTAAATAGAATTTGGATCTTTAAGCTATTTCCTTTTCATTCTTGTGGGCTTCACACGAAGACCTCAATAGAAATTTGACTTTACAAAGTGACAAACAGATGGACACTGACACTAATTTTACATTTCCTGCCCTTCCAGGATCATATTGGATTTATTAAAGATGAATGTGGCGCCTCAAGCTGTCTTCCAGACTCTGAAAGCAATGTGTGCAGGCCAGAGAGTAGCTGAGAGTGGCAGCAACTGTATGGAGTCTTCGACGGCTTCCCACACAGCTAACATCAACACAGCACCTACAGAGACCAGAGGCAAGTTCCTGCAGTGTGAGCAATGATAATTAAATGACTACACAGGTCACAAATACAAGGCAGAGTTTTAACAGTCATCATAGGTACATGGATACATGCCTATGATGTTCGGTGACGCTTTCTAATAATAATAACAATACGTTTTATTTATAGAACGCTCTTCATTAATACTCATCTATCGCTTCACAGATACAGAGTAAAATAACATCAAAACAGGAATTTGAATGAGACAAAAAATAGGTCCCAGTCACCAAAAAACCTAATATAGCAGAGAAGCACAGATGATACCAATAACTAGGCTTGTCAAAATAACGTGTTAATTTTGATTAATGTGACAAGAGAATTAATGCTGTTTTATCACACTCTGTGACCTTATTCATCATAGAACATGATATTGCCATAGAAGCTTAAACATGATTGGTGCAGACAACAAAGTAATACAGTTTTAGTATAATAAATAAATAAATAAAAAAAATAAAAAAAAATATATATATATATATATATAGTAATCAAATCTCTTATATAGCTCTTCTCTGCGCCAAGACCTACCTGACCAGTGATAGGCTAAGCCAACATGAGTGAGGTTGAAAGCAGAGGACACAGTGCACATGCACAGGAAGGAGTGTGTTAATGCACTAAAAAGAGATCTATGAGAGAATAAGGCTTCGTTTCACATTCACTTAATGTTCGATTCCGATTTTTTGCTGAGATACGATTTTTTTGCCTGGTTGTTCCCATTATAATTTAAATGCGACCGCATTCAGCCTTTAGTGTAAACAGTCTACAGCCCTGAAGTGACCAGAAGAAGTGATGTCACGCTCAGCAAGCTGTGTTTACGGAAGTAAATAAGGATTTATTAGTCATCACACTGCAGGCAAAAATCTTAGGCATAGAATCCTGTAATCCTTTCAGGCATATAATCCCCTATTCTATGTCATTTAGGCATAAAATAGAGGAAGTTTTTATTCCCTCTAGATTCTAGAGTCTAGAATATTTTCTCTTTAAAATAGAATTTATTTTCTTGAAAATAATAATTGTCTGTGGACCGGAAGTCCTACAGACTCTCAAAAAAAAAAAGACACACAAAAATAAGACCCTAGATATTAGTTCGTATTATTGTTTTTTAAATGCTAGAATTGCATATGAATAGTGAAATAAATGTTCTGAATGTCGAAACAGTGAACTTTAAGGTCTATACTGCCTTATGTAGATGTACTAATATTAAAGAAATACATTTGAATTTAAACAATTGAAATGCTTTTAATGGTAAGTAAGTATATATATGCTATTGATCTCGATTAATAAATTACAAACCATGTAACTAATAGGAACTTTTTTTTTAAATTGTCTGACTACCCTACTTATAACGTTACTGTTATAAGTATAATACTGTATATTATTTAGGTTTCCAGTGACTGCTTAGGATTCTTAATTACAGTGGAAAGTGATTTGAAAAATATTGTTATCTTGATTTGAAAGTGTCAGTTGTTGTAGGATTGTTCACTTTGTGAGTCATTTTGAACAGGCACATGCAGCAACCTTCTCTTTGGACAGTAATAATGATGGTCGTGTACCATTTAGGCCTTCCAGTTCCTATTCGTTCATATGTAAGCCTAAATAGAATGGGCCTCAGTTTTATTGGCTGCATCTGTGTTTTTTTCTCTAATAACAAGGTAAAATGTCAGCTGTGAAAAAATTTGGAAGTCGTGCTGCAACAACATTGTGTAACTTTACTTCCCTCATCTAATTAAACCTGTTGGAAAGTTTAATGCTGTGAAAAAACAACATAAAAAATGAAAAGTACTGCAAAAATGAAGCAATGCATGCTGGAAGTTGCTGTCTGATATTTCATGCCCAAACATCATAGAATTATTTTTATATCAAGCGCAAGAAAGGCCGAAACCTTCAGAAATGTTTTAGATTGTTCTATTTCTGAGCGGCTATACCTTTTAGTTTGCTCATTATTCTTTAGTTTATTTTTTATTCTTAATTCCTTTTGAAAGCATGTGAATATTCACACAACTTAAGTACTGCACAATATATATCAGATGTTCACATCCAGATCCACCTTCACTAATATCCCTCTTCATTACATTTACTGGTAGTAAAAATACTGTCTCTATTTAAATTTTCTATCATTTCTAATATCTTTTCTATGCTATTGAACTTTATCTTTTTTTTCTGCGAAGACGAGGACTCTTTGTGCTCTGGAAAGAGCCCTAAGCTTCAAGCAGCTCCCCCCACAGCGTCAGGCCCCAGATCCACAAGGGTCAACACTAAGATTGTGATCTGCTGCCCCCAAGACGCTAACCCTCCTCACTCTCAAGGTCCCCTCTGCTGCACTTTGTCCGCTATTCTTCACTTCCGTCTGTCAGCTTGCCTGCCTTAAACCACATGCTGTGCTTTCCTTCTATCTTTATGCTGCAGAATGGAAACTGTGTTGCATGAATGTGTGTGTGTGGAGTAAAAGAGAAAACATCTACTGAATTGAATTGAATTTGAAACAAAACTTTACCGTTAAATGTTCTTAACGGCAGAAAGTGAGATTTTAGTTCTTTATTGTGAAGCCGGTCTTGCCTCTCCTGATTTTTTGCTTCTACTCTTTTGTGTGTCTGATAAAAAAACTGTCTGGATCTTCAAACTAATATTCTGTAATATTGGGATGTAATTGATATACAGTCACTTCCCTCAGCCAGAGTGCTTTCAGTCTTTAGATATAGACAATTCTATTCAAGTTTCATTCCTTATTTTTACGCTTATAAATTAAAGTCACACGCGGGAGTATCGTCATGATGCTGTTTATTTGTTCAGTTTAAATAGAGACAACTCAAAAGGGTTAATTTCTTATTTCAGATGTAAAATAGTCTCAATATATCGAATAATAAATTTTTTTTATCCGTTTATGATTGTTGCTATACACAGATTAGTCTTAACATTAAAAAAAAACCTGCGTAATATAGCTGCCAAAAGAGCTCTGACCTGTCAATGCATCAACTGCACTAGATCTCTGAATGTGTGCGGTATCTGGCAGCAAGACGTTAGTAGCAGATCCTGTAAATTGTAAAGTGTGGTCCACCTGGATTGGACACTTGGCATTGGGGAATATCGTTTCCGTGAAGCAGTGTACACAGTCTGCAGCAATGTTTAGGCAGGTGTTACGCATCCAAGTAACACCCATAGGAATGGCAGGACCCAAAGTTTGCCAACAGAACATTGCTCAAAACATGACACTGCCTACTCCAGTTAGCCTTATTCCCATAATGCATCTTGGCGTAATTTCATCCCCAGCCAAGTAACCCACACGTATCAAGTCTTTGAAATAATATAAAAGAAAACATGATTCATCAGATCACACCACCTTCCTTCATTGCTGTGTGGTCCAGTTTGATGCTGACATGCCCTTTATTGATACCTTTGGTAGTGGACAGAGGCTCAGCATGGTTACTCTGATGCGTCTATGGCTAAGTGGTTATAATGTTTTTGCGGACCCTATGTCATATGAAATGCAATCCCTCGTGTGCATATTTACCTTGTCATTATTCATGCTCCATTTTTTTATTTTCTTATTTTTTTTATTTTTATGTGTTGTTTGGAACACATGAAGCAAAAACCCAAAGAGCTTAACATTTGTCTGGTCCTAAAACTGTCTCCTCACTTTGTGTCAGCAGTGCGCAGTAAAGTGGGAGCGAGCCACATCGAAAAGAGCAGAGAAGCCTCAAGCCAGCGAATGCAGCGGCAGCCCAGTGCTACCAGAGGGCAGAAGACTAAGAGCTCAGGCAGCAGCAGCTCCTCCTCTCAGATTAACTCCACATAACATCTACGTCCACATGAGACCATATGTAAATGTGTTTTATATACAGCTAATTTATCTGGATGTTTCATTAGGGAATGGCGTTACAGGTACCTCTGGGTCATTACAGTGGAGGTTAAAGGAACATTTACAAAAGTAAAGATTCAACACAGCCAGATAACTCTGCATGAAGAGCTTTTCAGCTTGCCAATTTCAACCCCTTCCAAACTTTCCTGTGTGTGCATGAACATTAAAGTTATGTTAACATATATTAGTTTGTATTTTGCGCAATGCAAAAATATATCAACAACTATTACCAACAATGTGCAGTGCAGAAAAGCCCAATGAATTTATATGAAGCCTCCATCCAATTAACAATTCATGGAGTATAAGCAGAACTTATATCGAAAATACAGTATAACCACACTATAGATAGATAGATAGATAGATAATATCAATACAGTATTATATATAAACATAACATATATCATAATATCATATTGATATTATTAATGGTTTTGTCAGGCCTATACTACTATTAAAATTATAATTATGGTACATTACTTTTATTTGGGGCCTAATTTTGTACCTTTATTTACCATAAGGATTTGGAAGATGTGGAATAGTTAAAGTATTAATGATGTATATTAAAAAAAATTAATGTGCAAACTGATGGTTTTCTGTTTAAGCCTCTACTTAGGCTGTATATTTTTGCAAATTGTCTCCATTTAAGAGATGCTGCATTAGCGAATAGCACCTCCTGTTATTGGCATCCATTTATATACAAACAACCATTCCTTGTAATCCTCTGACTGCAGTCAGGATCTCAGATGCCTCACATTTCCATGGGATCTTGTCATTCATTGTAGATCCCAGTTTTTGGACTGTGTGTCCCGTGTTTTTTTTAAATATTGTATGAGTGTCTTCAGTAGCCTGATTGGGAAAGATAGATTGGGAAAGCCGCCCTAGCAGCATATTATTGGATCCTTTGTGTGACAATTGTGACCAGCGACGATTGTTCTCGTAAATATTAGGGCCAGATCACCATAGATCTTGTTTTGTGGTTGGAGGAGTTTTCCAGGAAATAGTTTTTCTTATTTTTATGCATTGGTCCAGATGGTTCTCCAGTTCCTTCATCATCCATGGTTCAGCAGCAGAGTAGCATCAAAACAGGCTCTGAAGAAGGAGCTGTTGCTGGTATTGGAGATGACGGACCATCAGAATTTCTTTCCAGTAAATGGTGTTTCTGTAAATTTGTTTCTGTATGTTTCTGTAAATGGTGTTTATGCTCGTCCATTTCTGGAAAGAAAATCTTTCCCTGTCAACTACTTAAGAGCAGAGACATTTAAATCCAGCTTCCTTTGTGTTTGTACCATTCATAAATGTCATTTATATGATTTCTAAGCAGATTCATGGACATTTATCCAATAATAAAATTGAGATATACTTTAAAATTCCAAATCACAGAAAATGAATAAGTGTCGTGACTGTACCTTACCCCTGCGCTACATTTAAATGCATTTTTTTTAATACTTTCTTTTATTAAGTTATCCAACTTCTAAAAAGATAAGATAAATGTTTATTAGTCCCACAACGGGGAAATTGCAGTGTCACAGCAGCAAAGACCACACTCAGCGACATAACAGAATAAAATATAAATATTACACTATGCTGGAATATTACACTAATATAAATATTACACCATTCTAGAAATATTGCACTATACAGGAAATATACAAAAATATTACAATATACTATAGTACAATATTACAATATATACTGGACATATTGCCCTATAAAGTAACAATATATACACTAATATATAAACGTGGCAATATTCAGTAAATTAAATGTGAAATGTGGACATATTGAATATTACACTGTCCCATAGTGTAAAGTGCAAGTTTACGTGGGTGTGAGTGTGTGTGGTCTACTAGCAGTGCTGGTTGTAGAGTAACTTCTGCAGGAAGGAAAGATCGCAGATATCGCTCCTTCACACACTTGGACTGAAGGAGCCTCTCGCTGAGGAGTATGCACCTGCGAAAGTTCACAAGCAGATCCTTGGGTTTACCCCTGTTGATCTGGAAGTGGTTCCACTGGCACCAGTGCACTAAGTCCTGCGTCAGTCCTCTGTACTCATTGCAGAGTCGTCAGAGACCTTGTTCAGGTGACACGTGGGTGAGTTGTATGAGAAGTCTGCAGTGTAGAGAGTGAAGAGGATCGGAGGGGACGTACCTACATATACGTATGTCCCCGTATTGCAGAAAACCACGTCCGACACAATCCCGAGTCCTCACATACTTTGGACGGTTGGTTAGGTAGTCCAGGATCCAGGATGTGAGGTGCTGGTCTACTCCGGTCAGTTCCAGTTTGTCCCTCAGAAGCGTGGGCTGGATAGTGTTGAAAGCACTGGAGTAATCACATCGCATCACTGCAGAGGCCGCCCCGATCTCCCGCTCCCTTTTTCCCTCACTTGTGAACAAGACCCCGAGATACTTGAAATCCTCCTTTCGGGGCAAAAACCCCTCCCCGACCCGGAGTCAGCACTCTACCTTTTTTCCGGCTGAGAACCATGGCCTCAGACTTAGAGGTGCTGATTCTCATCCCGGCCGCTTCACACTCGGCTGCAAATCGTCCCAGTGTGAAGTGGAGGTGAGTGTTTGAATGTGCCAATAGGACCACATCATCCACAAAAGGCCGAGACAGGATCCTAAGGCCACCGAACTCGACACCCTTAGCCACTTGGCTGCGCCTAGAAATTCTGTCCATAAAAATTAAGAACAGAATCAGTGTCAAAGGGCAGCCCTTGCGGAGTCCAACCGCAACTGCAAAAGAGCTTGACTTACTGCCGGCAATGCAAACCTAACTCTGACTATGATGGTACAGAGATTGGACAGCCCGTAGCAGTGGGCCATCCACTCCATACTCCTGGAGCATCCCCCAAAGGTTTCCCCAAGGGACACTCCAGATCCACAAAGCACATGTGGATTGGTTGGGCAAACTCCCATGTCCCCTCCAGCACCCTCGAGAGGGTATAGAGCGGGTCCAGCGTTCCACAACCAGGACGAAAACCGCATTGTTCCTCCTGAATCCGAGGTTCGACTATGAACATGGTCTCTCCTCTCCAGTACCCTGGCGTAGACCTTCCCAGGGAGGCCGAGGAGTGTGATCCCCGATAATTGGGTCACATCCTCTGGTCCCATTTCTTGAAAAGGGGAACCACCACCCCAGTCTGCCACTCCAGAGCTACTGCCCCTGGATGTCCTCGCAATGTTGCAGAGGCGTGTCAGCCATGACAGCCCTACAATATCCAGGGCGTTATGATACTCGGAATGATCTCATCCACCCCCGGGGCGCTGCCACCGCGGAGTTGTTTAACAGGCCCAGTGATGAGCGGACCCACCTCCAAGTCATCCAGCCCAGGTTCCTCCTGGGAATACGTGTTGGTGGGGGTACCCTAGTTATCCTAGGAGCTGTGATGTCGTTGGCAATTTGGCCCTGATAGGGTCACATTAGGGTCACAGCTCTGGGGTAAAATCTGTTCCTCATCCTGTTTCTACTGGATCTTATTGCCCTGAACTGTTTTCCAGAAAGCAACGGTTCAAACAGTGAGCTAGGGTGTGTACGATCCGTCAATATTCGGCTGTCCTTCCTGTCCAGTCTGCTGGTATATATGAAGTCAGGGCTAGGAAGGTCCAACCAAATGATACACTGGGCTGCCTTCACCACTTGATGCAGGTCCTAGCGCAGCGCAGCTGTGCAGATGGCGTACCACACAGTAATGCAGTTTGTGAGGATGCTCTCGATGGATCTCCTGTAAGAGTGGATCATCCATTCCTGTTGGTTCAGGTCGTTTTTCAACTTTCTTAGGAAGAAGAGCTATGTTGCGCTTTTTTAACCAGGTTTGAGGTCAATGACAGCTGGTTAGACACATTGACTCCAAGGAACTATACATTCTCCACACGCCGCTGCTTGCCAATGTATGTGAAGAGCTTTTAATGGTCTAAAATTGTTTTAAATGCCCAGAGAATAACGTTATGATCTTTTCAAAAGATCACTTGCAAAATATCGACAATCTAGGAGTTTTTACGTCTGATGGTAAATTGATTGAAAGGGTGTCCTTCTATAAGTACCTCAGGATATGGATTGATGAAAAGCTTTAATTTAATGTATATATTTCTAATCTAGTTAGGAAACTCAGAATGAAGATTGTCTTTTATTTTAGAAATGAATCATGTTTCACTTTCTCTGCAAAGAAAAAACTTGTGGAAGCCACCTTTATTATGTCCGATATACTGTTCATACATGCTGCCTCTTCCACTTTAAGGAGCCTCGATTCAGTGTATCTTGCTTCTCTAAGTTTCATTTCAAATACAAAATCTCTTGACCTGACTTAATTGGCTGGACATCATTAACCATTTGTAGACAACACTGGTATTTTTGTTAGACTGTAAAGCTCTGCTGGGTAAACTCCTAGAATACTTCAGTCCTCCTCTCACTGTCAGCTCTAGTAGTTACCATCTGCGTGCCTCCAAGTGGTTGCTCTTGAAAGTTCCCCAGGCTTTGACAGACTTTGTCAAAACAGCGTTTTCCTACCATGCACCATGTTCATGGAGGAATCTCCAAAAAGCTCTTAAACTAAAAAAATTCGTATTCATTAATGATTTTAAGGGTTCGCAAGATGGTTTTAAGTCACCCAGTTCAGGTTGAATTCAGTGGCTTTCATGTCCTAAATTTCAGGATACATCATCGGATACAGGATTTCAGGATACATCATTTTACCCCCGCCTTTCAAACGGCCCTCCAGGGTGATCAGGTCCCGGAGTGTATCCCATAGCCAGTGCGTTTAATCTACTATTAGATTAAACGCTATTAACAGCAACTACTACTACTATTACTTCTACGTTTACTACTACTACTATTAATAATATTTACAATAATGATTATGTCATCAGTGGGCATCAACCAGTTCCACAACAGAAGATCCAGCCATGTGACCCTGTAGGATGAAGTCAAGTAAGTAACATGCATTAATAGGAGATGGATGTATAGGAAAGTAGAAAGATAGAGAGTGAGAGAGGCTCATTTCATAATAGGAAATGATGCACTCAGCTTCTTTTTTGGAAAAAAATGTTGGTAATCTGGGGGTGACGGTTACTCACTTGGTAGAGCGGTTGTCCATTTATTTGAAGGTCGGTAGTTCGAACCCCGGTCACTGCAGTCCACATGTCAAAGTGTCCTTAAGCAAGAGACTGAACCCCAAGTTGCTCCCAATGGCTGTTCCATTGGTGTGTGAATGATTGCGTGAATGGTTTCTGCTCCTGATGAGCATGTGGCACCTTGCATGCATGCAGCCTCTATCATCACTGTATGAATTGGTGAATGCTGACTTGTGTTGCTTTGAATAGTCAAGCACTAGTCTTTTCAAGACTAGAAAAGTGCTGTATAAGTACAGTCCATTGACCATTTAATCAAGTGAAAGTGTGTAAGGGGTAACTCATGAGGTATGATATGTAAGGGTAAGAATGATTTTTAGATTTGAAATGTCATTAATGGCAACATTTTGTGCTGAATTAGGGAAAAAAATTTAACTTTTTAAATTACACCCTTTATATTCTTGTTGTGTTATTGCATACCACTGATGAATAGAGTATTTTGCCAGTAAAACTAATATACGTTGGGAATGATTGATTTTGCCTCCAAGTGTGTATATGTTTTTGTTGCAAATGTGCCTCTTCAGTTGCCTTATTGCGGTCACACGGTGGCAGCAGATACACACCCTTCACCCATTCTATTCCTCTTAACCCCACTATGAATAACAGTGAATCGGAAATGAATGCATTTTGTGTATATTTTGAAAACAAAGCATTTTCTCGTTCACAAACAGCCTGTGCCTCAGATCCCAAGAGCCTGATCAGGAGGGAGAGGTGTATGTGTGTTTGTTTCTATGTGCTGTTGGGCTTTATGTGGCTGCAGGCACTTTTATGTGGCCGTTTGTTCTGTTTATGTGCTTCTGCCCCTGCTTTGTGCTGTGCATCAATGGCAGCATGCCTGTAATTGATGGCACCTTATTGCTGTGGTGTAGCAGGTTTAATGGAGCTTGACAGAGCAAGGGAAAGCACCATGCAACCAGGGAGGGAACTTAACCCTTTCGCACACACTTCCCTTCCTATTCCATCAGCACCCTTTACCTATTTTCTTGGTCTCCTCTGTTGCAAGTCTTCACAAAAGAGAGCACAAACTAGTCCTTGGTGATTAGCTTGTTTATGATTCCTCCCGTTATCACTGGTCATGGTGATGGCACTATGAGATGTAGGCAGCTTGGATTACCCCTCTAACTCCACTTCCAAAAATAAACCCTCACCAGCTGTTGGTGCTCTCTTTCTCCGCTGTTTGCTTCGAGGTAACTAAATGTGTTTGACAAAGGTAAACGGTTGGGAATTTATTCCCTCCAACTCGCTGCCTCAAACTTGCTGCATTCCTCGATTTGGCCTACAGGGGTCAATGTGGTTCCAATCTGCAACCACCTTCCGTAAGCATCCACTCAAGCATGTTTGGATGTGTTTATTTTGTTCTAAGGGAATCTCATAGCCAGTGCAGGCTCCTCCATTAAGTAGAGAGTGTTATCCTTCATTTGCCGCACACACTCGGGCATGAGAATTTGCGCATGTACACACTATATGCACCATTTATCAATAGAGATGATGAAATGATGCTATGGTGCATGAGGCAAGGAGAACAGCACATTGAATAATGAGCTAGTCAAAGCTGTTGGCGAATCATTAATGCGAGGTCTAAACCTGGTTCTCACACTCTCATGGTGCAAGCTGTTCCCAGATGACAAAAAAACTGGGCTGAAACACTATTTTTGGAGCTGATATAACACATTTCCTCGTATTTTTTTGTCTTCACTTATTTTTTCTTTTCTTCACTGATTCCCTCTTGAATCTCTTACCCTCTTGGGCGTGGCGGAATATCATCCTGCTTCCTTTCCTTCCTCTTTCTCTGGGGTATTATCCTCAGCTGTAGTTGCCACATTTTTTTCTAAATTTAGAGGCCCTCCTCAATTTTTTCTCTCTCCCGCATCTAACCTCTTTGCTCTTCATCATCATGCCACCTCCACTCCCCACCATCACCCTTCTTCTTTGCCAGGCTGGTTGCTATTTCCTGCTTGCGCTCAGTAGAGCCCTTATCAGAGGTAGAGTGCCGATTGTTGGTCTGTCCCTCAGGCTGACTGACAGCTTGGGATGTGCTGCTGAAATGCCTGATTTGGTCAATGTTTGTCTGCGCGGGCTTATCTCACCGCCTTATATTAACAGCCTTGACAGTATGTGCAGGCAGTCTCTCTCCATCTTGTTGCCACCTCCTCCATACCACCACCTCCCTACCACTGTCTCCCTCCTCCCTCCACCGTCTCTATCTCCATCCATTCATTCGCCTTACTCTCCACCATACACTATAGGCTTTCATAGTCAACCAGTTAAAGCCTTTCATGCTGATCCTCCTCCTCTATCATTCCTCCTCTTATAGCTGGATCAACATCCTCAACGCCGTACATGCCATTTTCAAAAGAAGCAATAGGGCTCAATTTCTCAAAGGGTCAGTGCGAATTTCAAATTCAAATTCAAAGAAAGCCTTTCCCCCAAGCCAGAATTATTATTTTTTTTTACATCTGGCAAAGAGGTAATGTTTTTCCAAATGTAAGACTTCCCTTTTAGAAATATCACAAAAAAACTGCTTGGCTCATTTCCATAAAATATTGTGGTGCGTTAGGACAACATTCAATAAAACTTGAAGCAGATTCAGACAAAAGGTGTGGATTTAGTAGTTTTTTTCCCCCTCCTTTTTTTTTTAACCCTTAACCTGTTTCACAAAAACCTGAATCTGCTACTTTTTTCTGAGTGATGGAGCAATGGAACAGTACTACACGAAACAGCCATGGATAAAATGGAAAAGCATAAAGATCTGAGACACTTTGACAAAAAACAGATTGTGATGGCTGGACTACTGGGTCAGAGCATCTCCAGGACTGCAGGGCTTGTTGGGTGTTCCTGCGCCACGATGGTTCACATTTAATGTTTTTCTTTTACAGTCGATATTTCCCTTACACTCTATTTTGTATAATTAATCATTTTAATATTGTTTTATTCCTATTCTTAGTATTTTTATGATTATTATCTTAACTTCCCATTCTATTTCCAAACTTTTCTGTACAAGCATTAGTCTCCAAATAAATTTTTTATTTCATTTCAACCACTTCATTTTGGTTTTTCTCTTCTCTGGTTTGTAAGTCACCTGTGATTGATTATGCATAAACTATCTGATGGATTTTGATTGAACTTGGTAGACCCAAGTTATCCATTAAATTGTGGTGTGGACCAAGAAGAGGGCGTGAATTCATACATTATAATAACTTTTTCGATAATTGCAAAGGATTTTTGACAGTTTTTTTGATTACACCTCAACTTCTTAAGAAATTCCTCAGGAACTGGTGGGTGGAAAAGATAGATGGAACATGATGCCATAGATGGAATCATCAATTTTTGGAATGGATCCAAATAATGGTATTGATGACAAAACCTCAACGTCCTTAGTTGAGGGGTAGGAAACTCCATAGTGTATAAAACTAACATAGCTACGTGGTTAAATGATCCATAAGATGAGTGTGGAAGCAGTGAGTGGTCATTGTGACAACTGTTTTGCGAGCTAATAATAATAATAATAATACATTTAATTTATAATGCACTTTACATTTGGATCAAATCTCAAAGTGCTACAAAGTAAAAGCAGATAAAAGCATCAATAAAAAAATAAAATAATAACTATATAAAAGCCTGACCAAAAAGCAGCAATGTTAATTAAAGTTATAGGTTCTGCTAAAAAGTTTTAAGTCCTTTTTTAAATGTGTCAGTTGTCTTTGGAGCCCTGAGATGGTCAGGGAGGGCATTCCACAGACGAGGGGCAGCAGAACAGAAGGCCCGATCACCCATGGTGCTGAGCTTAGTCCGGGGAAGGAGGAGG